>SCLE01125400.1:0-15480 GCA_004367955.1 Bathochordaeus stygius | reverse complement strand
CACCAATATGCACAGCCTCTACAGTTTCAAGAATTGCTGGCGTATTCGGTTCTCCGCCCGGCCACATGGGCCATCACCGTTGCGGTAAATGTTACTTTTGTATCAACTGTTTGCTGTGACTGCATGTTTAACTAGATGTATTCAGTAGTTCGGATGTAATAATCAATTCTAGGTCGGCATGAATAAACATTTCTAGGTCGCAAAAACAAAGCTATTTTTATTTAGGATTTCATTTCTGGACCGAGAGCTCGGCAAGGTCGAGTCCAATGCTACACTAAATCTAATGGATATCGTTAAATCGATATCCATGTATAATTTGTTACTATTAGTAAAATTTGTAAGTTTAGTAAAATTAGTAAAATGTTTCGGGCCAATTTCTCAATGATCACATGACACTAATTTTTGTTGTGGCACGGGACTTGAACATATGAATAATCAAATCGACTTCGGAAAATATCCCAAACACGTTATTAAAATATATAGTTGGCCTTACGACAGTTTTTGGCATGATCATTTTTATCGGTATGCGTTACACCAACCTTTTTGCACATAGAAAGGAAATCCCTTTTGCGATTTTTACCAAAAAATCACTCCCCGAAAATATTTAACACCTAATTTACATACCAAACCAATGCAAACCTGTTATCCCAAACATTCTTCACATTTTTTCTGAAATATAGATGCGCCAAAACGGCGGAAGAGATAGAGAACACCGTAATAATGAAGGGTTTTTGCGTATACGCGTCTCGTCCCGCCACACGTACAACCTACGTATCTAATAGTAGATAGACAACTAATCGGAATAGGAGATTGTGTAAATATACTATAAGATGATGCACGTTCAAAGTTGAGCTTCCTCCTTGAAAATTGGAAGCTAAGCATAGAAAGTGGAGGATTACCTACCTGAAGAATTAAAGCCCCCTCACAATGTGAATGACACCCGCTGGGAATATCATACATATTGTGCAATGGGAGTTGTGAAGAGTAAACCTTGCACACGTCTTGTTTAGAACTTAAATTTCGCATTGTTTTGGATGATACAAGTTTTAGGCCACAACTCTTCTGATGGTGAGTTGGAGAAATAATCTACTTCAGAATGACCAGTCAGTAGGAGTGGTCACGCATGTAGGAGTGGCTGAAAACACTAACTATACAGAATGATATTTAGATAACTAACAAATCGAGAATCATCACTCAACACTCTTATTTGGAAGTGCTATATTTCCCACTGTTTATCTTCATTATTTTCTAATTCTTTCTTCCATTGTAACTGCTTTGTTTTTATTTTTATTTACGCGAAAGGTGAACGAAAATAAATCCTCCGCTTAAATTTGTATCTTGAACAAATGACGAGGGAGTACGTGACCAAGGGCATTAGACTAATAGGTGTCAAGTAAAACCAGTTGAACTACTGAGAGATCGAAAATAATTTATATATAATATATATCTAAATAAAAACGGATATTTTTGACGTACAAATTACATGAAAAGTATTGTATAACCGCTTTAGTGTTAAAATAATTGTGGCTAGTAATCATGCGCGGGCCCTCTCGCGCAGTGCTCTAGCGCCCTCACCACCGGAGAATGGCACAAAACGACCCTTATCGGGCTGCGCCACCTGGGGTGTCACCTATTATATGCTGCACGCAATCCACTGGGGGAAATTTTTTCATCCTCTTGCTTTGTGAAAATCTGTTTCCGCCTCTTTATCCCGAATTTACAAACGCACATGCGAATGTACCAATATTCGTAACATTTATTAATTTTTAACATCGAGGTGCACCGAAAGAGCCTGCCACGCAATTTTCAGTTATCTCGCACCCAAAAACCAACTCTAGAAAGAGGAGTTCTAGAGATTATTTATTTTTATTGACGCGAATTTTTCCTGCCGAAACCGAAAAACAAAAAAAAAGACGAAAAGACATATAATTAAATACCGATAGAGATTACGTAACCAGTTCTATTAACTAGAGATTAACCGCGAAGAAAGAAGATTTTTTATTGACACCGAAAAAAAGTACGAATCCGAAAATTTTATAGCCGACCTTTTTTACCAGCATGGACAAAAGAGACCAGATACCGGGGATCAATTCTGAAACTAGAACCCGTGGTATGCTGAAAGGATTTGATGATATGCATCAGGAATGATTTTTATGCCATTTTGTGTATCCCTAGCCATTTTAGTGCAACCTAAAAGTTGCGCCACTCGAGCTTGGTGCATAAAAATTAAACCCATGGAAACAATTTTCTAAATATATATTTGGTTAGACATACAACTCCAAAAACAGGTGGTCAAAAATAATATGAATAGTGAATTTTTTATTCAATTTTTTTAGACCCAACTGTTATTTATTGGTTTTTTGAAAACATAATCCCGCATTTTTAGGCCAAATTTTTGTTCGCAAAAACGTAGAAAATGTGCCGTGGAGGCTGGTTGATAATGAATGGAAATGTATTTCAAGAGGCAACAATTCTGACAATACTTTAAAAATTAAATAATACTTGAGCATGTGAAAAAGATGTGCAAATTTTTGTAATGGATTCAATTTAATGACCCTTAATGACCTCTTATCAACTAAAATACCTGAATTTATTTAACACGATGGCAACTTAATATCTAAAAATATATTTAGGCGCTTTGGGTAATATAAACGTTTAGTAACACTATTTTAATAAAATACTAATTAACCATTTATTTTTTTCTCGCCTATTGCAATAGAGGGTGCAAACTAGTGTACAATAATTGAAGCGATTTAGCGAGCAAAATGTCGAACACCGCGAAAATGGTAGTTATAATTTAGAAAAAAAAAATACGTGATACGTTTCTGTTTAAAATAGAACAGGAAAAATAGTTCTAAGCAGTTGCAGAACACGGCAGGAGATCTGCACTACTCGGTGGGGAGTCACTAACGAGCAATATAATTTATCCACTTACAAATATGTGCAACACAACTTACATAAGATAATATACAATTATCCACTTTTTACCTGATACCAAATTTAGTTTTGCATACATTTAGAGTTCAAACTCTTTATAAGCATATAATTGTAATTGCGTAGGTTGCATATTTAACAAAATTTTGTTAGGCAGTTGTAAACTATACTACTGTTTCAAAAGTCATTATTTATAAGACTATCAAAACATCTTAAAAATATATTGAAGGTCGGGGTCACCACAATTGTGTTTTAACGCAAATCCGTGCTTGTAATGCGGTGGGTTTTTAGAGTCTGTGTTCTCAGAATGTTACGAGTTATTATAAATATAATTAATTGTTTGTATGGAAATAAATTTTTAGAAATTTTAAAAATATCAAGGACTAAATAAATAAATGCCAGTGCCAACAAGGCTCTTCGAAAAATAACATTGCACAAACGCGTCTTATCGGTGCATAAATTTATTTAAATATTTGTGCGTAGGTAATTTATGACCATAAAATTGGACCTTAAGAAAATTGCGAAACGTTCAAGGAATATTGTTGCTAAAAAAATAAAACGTTGGCAAACTATAAAATAAATATATCCATTTTTTCTGAAGTAATATGTATTGTAAACCATGACATGGCATAAATTGCTGCTGCGTATATGAGAATGTATTGAATTGTAACTTGAATTTAATTGTATAAATACCACAGAAAATATCAATGAGAAAATATTAACCCCCCCCCCAAAATAACCACAAAAATAAGCCTAAAAAAATTAAGCCAAATTTTTTTTAATCAAACAAAAATTTTGCCCATTTGCCAAGGTACAATTTTTTATAATATAAATAAGTCCTTTTGTGATCAAATACTCAAATACTGAACTAGTATCATGTTGTTTTTTGGCGTAGGCTGGTTGCGCATATTTTTTCGTTGAACATCTCCAGTATTGATCCTGAACCACGAGTGACCTTCGACTGTAAATATCAATCTACATGGGAATTATTATCGAACGCTTAGCATCAGGACACGATAGACTAGTTTATAGATTACAGCTAGACATGATTATATGATCTAAACGGAGGTGCAGCGTAAGCTAATCACCATGTACTTGAAATACAAAATGAATTTTCTGTTTTTTCACCTGTTTATGTTGTATAAACGATTGTATAAAAATATGAAAAAATCGAAACGACGGATTTAAAAACGTGCTTTTATTTATTAGAGTGCACACGCCCGTTTCAAACGAGACTTCTTTTGAACGAATACGAAACCACGTATATTGCTAAAGGATACAAATATGGTTAACGGGGTTCAAAAAGTAATACATTTTAGAAAATTTGGGGGCCTTAACTTAGGTCAATAAAAATACAAATTATAACAATAATTTAATTTTATTATACTGAGCTTTGGACCGCATGGTCATCATCAGAATGAGTAATAAGGTAATATGATGACCCATGAAAATATCTGATCTTTTTTTAATACAAATTCTTGTTTTTTCATACTTTTGTGTGTCCCTCTGGAGTGAGATCGACGTTTCTCACGAAGGGTCAAAATTTTGAAGACCCTAAATGTAGTCTGCAAAAACAGGTATATCGATTGAATTGATTTCAAAATAGGCCCAGTATAATTCGTATATATTTGGGAGCATATTTGATAGTTGTTCAGTACATAATCTCCAAAAAACCGTTAAGAATGTTTTAAGAAAGCTTGTTCACTTTAAGTCACCATTTATATAATCACGTTAGGGTTATCGCAAAACATGCAGAGTTTTTTTAATCTGTTCACAATAGTTTTGAACCCATCATTTTGGAATAAATTGGTAGAACATGTTTTGGAAACTGGAAAATAATTTCCGGTCCAATCTTCGAGTAACGAAATGTTGAACTTTCGAATTGGGTGCCGAATTTTCGAAACATAGGTTCATTTTTCACTGCCTAAAAGGGGCTAAAAATAATAACTAATTTTAATTCGTCGACTTAAATGAAGAAATAGTATAAAAACCATTCGTGTGTTTTTCCTCTTCAGATTACAATTATTAACTCGCTGTCTTGAAAAAACGTGAAAAGTCACTTAGCGGATATTATCCTCTGTTTCCTCACGTGACATGTGGTCCAAAATGTCAGCCACGCGACTATCGTATGACACCGTATGACTAATACGGAATAAAATTCTAAATTCCAAGTGAATAAACGTCCTTCATCTTAAGAACGGCATGCCACATGAACGAACTGTTTCGTACTAAAACTATAGAGGAACAAAGCCTATACTACTGCACTATATAATAATAATTGCAATAGATTTGTCAAAATAATATCGTATGTCATATATCAAGTTTAACACCCTTTGATGTTTTGCTAGTCTTCAGTGTTTTCGTCCCGCGTTAGTGTACTGTACTAGACATAATAGCGTTAGTGTAGTAGTACTACACTAAGACGTTTACCTTAGTATTACTATTATACAACAGTAACGCGGGATGCACTACATTAAGGACAAGAAAAAAAATAGGGGCGTTCAGCTTGACATGTAGTCCACAAGCCAATTTCTACCCCTGTAATACGCCAAAATTTGAACCCAACTCTATTCTAACGTGACAGAATTGTTTTTTTTTTTTAATTTCTTGTATATAGAAACATTGTTATAGCATTTTTTGGTATTTTTTGACCGCGGTCCACTAAGTATACAACAACATGCATTACCAGTTTCTGGCAACCTATCCGGCTTAGCAATACGTTCATTGGTTTTGTGTTTTAAATGAAAATTTATGGCATTTATAAATAAATATATAAAAATAAGACTTAAATATGCACTTTGTATATTGAAGTCTACAATGTGGACACTTTGGCCGCTTTATATTTAATTTAACCCAAAAATGTCACGGAATTAAATTAATAAATATTTTCCGTTTTTTTGTATTGCTGTTTGACATACCGACCGGTTTAAACCGTAAAAATGGGACCACTCGTCATAATTTACCAACGCTTAATAATGTTGTTTGCTAACCTTTACATAGTTTAATTCAAGGGTCAATAATGATATTATTCAAAAAATAGTTAATTTCGATGCACTATTTTGTTAAGACTGTGGAATCCTGCAATATTCTTGAGAAACTCAGCGATTAGTACAAATTAAAACGGCATTTTTAAACGTACCAATTTCTGGTCCAAATTTGCAAATTTAAAAATTGGGATACATTTCAAACATGTTTTAGGAAAAGTTGACGTAAAGACGCCATTGATGTAAGGTTAAATTTGTGGAGATTATTCATAATTTAGCTCGGGTTCAATTTCCCAGGATGGTTCTATGATAACGAATTTGCATTCATTTTTTCCCACAAATAAGGGAATTTTTGTGCGACGTTGGGATCGGTCCTAAATTTTGGCGAATAGAAATTTGTCATTCAATATATTCACAAGAGCGCCGTTTATT
Organism: Bathochordaeus stygius; assembly: GCA_004367955.1. Taxonomy (NCBI): domain Eukaryota; kingdom Metazoa; phylum Chordata; class Appendicularia; order Copelata; family Oikopleuridae; genus Bathochordaeus; species Bathochordaeus stygius. The sequence goes on along the minus strand of SCLE01125400.1, from coordinate 9,130 downwards.
ATTCATGAAATTTTGAAAGCGTATTACTTTCAAAGCTAAAATCAGGCTTATCAGCACCATTGAAGGAGACATTTTCTGCGGAATTTTATTATGCTGCTTTTGGCATTACGAAAGAGACCAATATACATTTCCGGACCCATTGGGACCGTACAGTATATGAATTATTACTCATCGGTATATGCATACTACATATTGGACAATCAACAACTCACTGTTCATATGCGCCATTGAATTCATCAGCATTTCTACCGCTCGTTCGCGCTAATGTATTGAGCTACTCCCAATCTGAGTCTTAACTAATTTATCATGTGGTGGATTTTCAAGGGCAGTGGGCATCCCTATCTGTATTGCCGACCGCAGGATGGTATTTAGCTGACCCAATCCATGCTAGCCAATTAGTTAGCATCGGGTTACTTCAAGAAATTTCTTGAATAATTAGTTATTCAACTATGATTGGTTCTCCAATCAAAACCAGTTATTTCGGGGCGTTTATTCCGAACAGATACGGTGGCCACTGTCTCGAAAAAGTATTGAATGTAGTATGAATCCAAGCAAGCAGATTCGGAGCCTCGACTTACACATCATAAATAACGAGTCGACACTCAAATTGAACGCAACTCAACCCATTTGGGCCAAAGGGGTGGATCAAATATTATGGATTCCTAATGGCGCATACTGCAAAAATTTTAGAGATATACCGTACGTTTCTCTATATTTTTTTTCTAGGGATCTATTCTCGATGGCGCTGACTGAGCAGATTTTAAATGTATGTTAGAATAATACAGGGGGGCCCTCTAAGCAACAGTTTTTGGCGACGATTTTCCGATCGTTGCTAAGAGGACCCCCCCTGTACCTCATAGCAGGACACTCAATTTTAAAACCTTAAAATTACACATTGTTATTTACGGGGCCTCGCCAGCTAAAGGGTAGCACTCCTTGCGCCCATTTATATACATGACAAGCCACCTACAAAAAACGAAAAATTACGGACTATTTCTCCAATTATTCCACAAAAAGAACAAAAAAACTTGCAAAAAATATAAATCGTTGCTAAGAGGGACCGTATCTAAGAGGGACCGACAACGTCAAAATTGATTTTCGTTGCTAAGAGGGACCGTTGCTTAGAGCCCCCCCTGTATATACATTTAAAATGTGCTATGACAGCGCCATCAAGTGTAGCCAGTGAGGAAAAAATATAGCGGAACATACGGTATACTACATTCAGTATTTCTGTGCCTTCTAACCTATGCATGTACAACATTCCCTTTTTTATGTGGGATGCTGTTTGAGGCAGTTGAGATAAGGTTGAGCCAAACATGTGATTCCCATATGAATGAACCTAATAACCAAATATGAGTGAATATGTTGTATTATGGTTCATAATGACGTAGATACTAACCATTTATATGCAGTATGTCCTCTTATTAGTTATTGCTCATAGTAAGTAACGAAATAACACCTTTATGGCACATTATATATCCAAATGTAGGGTATAATAGTTGTCACCGCATATCCTTAACAGATATAGTGTAAAAATGTACATCCAAATATATACACTATAATGATGACTATATGAACAAGATATCAATAACATACACAAGGGGTAAAAAATAATAATTCCAATAATAACTATTTTATCTCGATGCATATCTCGGTACTTCCCAATTGAAGTGCGCAATGAATCATGATGTAAAACCCATCGCATACTTAGATTTACTTGCGGCAGAGAGTAAAAAAAGTTCAGTAAATTTGAGTATGCAATGGGTTTTACACAGGGGCGTAACCAGGGGGAGGCACTGCTTTTGTCCCCCTTCAGAACATTATTTTGCACAACATTAATTAGCAGAAAAAGTCCCACTCAAAGATATTATTTAACGGAAATAAATTACCCCCTCAGAGCATCATTTATTTCCAAAAAGGGGTATGACACATTGCGAACATAAGTTCGGAAAGTACCCTTATCTCATAGCGTACCGAAAGTGTATAATGAAATGTGCGCAATTGTGGATTCATTTTCCCCGGTTCCGTGTTTTTTCCGATTGAAGGGAAAATAAAGTTTACCCATGAAATTAAAGTGAGGTTTTCAAATAAGCAACAAGGAAATTGGAGGGTATTTGCCAAAAATCGTATAAAGCACATCCCGCCTCCGCCGAATTATATACAATCGCAACAAAATCCTGCTTTATCCGTTGGGAATCACCGGCAAATGTTACCTGGGGCGTCCTTCAAGGTGCCCCTGCATCCAGAGTTTCAGGAAGATTCAGATTATGAGTCGGACGACGAAGACGAACCCCTTCCGCCGTTTGTTAGCAGCTGCTGCTGTTGTTGCAACCTTGGTATTGGAGTTATACTTGGAAGTCTCTTCTTCTTGGTGAGTTTTCATCATCTATGACCTAAATATTTATATAAGCTTCAATTATAAGCCATGTAAATATTTATGTAAACATATTTTACAACAACAGCCCACCCTGTGCGCAGGACATTATGCATTTTACAATAAGCGACATTTCACGCTAACACGTAGTATTTATGTCAAGCGGTGTTATTGTTGGGTGACATAATGAATTCCCATTCACTATGCAAAACAACTGAAACTAACCGGGAATGAGATCAGAAGATGAGCTGAACAGATTTGGTGGTAGAGAGACGCCCAAAGCGTGAGGAAAACATGGACTTAATACTTTTTAAAAGATACACTTTTGCGTAAAGCCAATTAAAGGGTTTAGATCCCATTTGGGTAATATTTATGGTGTTTCGAAAATTGTATTTCTTTTTTTATTACACGTGTCTTCAGTCTAGTAGACAATGCCGATTATGACTGGTATTATTAACCCACAATGTGCGGCGATTAATACCTTTTCTATAAATTTAATGGCTTCTACAGAACAACCGTGTGTCATGCCTGAATATTTCAGTCAGATTAGACTTTTATTACACAGGGTGGTATAGGAGAGCACGGCAATATATATGTTCCATTTTACTTTCCCTTTAGCGTGGGTAAAATTGCGCTCCATTAATACCCAATCACAACCACGAATCAATATGAATGCTATTTTACGCGCAATTATTTTACACGCAATCCCCATTAATGCACTGAACCCACGCAGTCAATCGTCTCTTGAGGCAAATATAAAATTGCCTAGCTCTCCTTTTCGCCACCCAGCGGACTAAACGTTTGAAATGTTTTATTCGCGAAGAATTATGTTGGCTTCCTTGTTAAGGACTAACAACAACAACCGCTATTTAGAAAGCACGTGTTGCATACATTCCCGACGCAAAATATGCCAACCCAAATATTGCAAACCGACATTTTGCATTAAATACTGCATGCCGATTGGCATGTTATCGTCGTCTAATGTATGCGTTGACACTTAGCCGACTGATGATTACTTGGTAACCAGCTGTGGCAGGTGTCTCTAACAGAATTCCTTAATTGTAACATAAATGTCGACTATTTTTAACCTTTATAACACATTCAAATTTCACGAAATAGTGGGCGGTGCAGCATGCACTTTGTAATGGGCCGGCTGACCATAGAGTACTTAATCTTATTTTGTCGTATTAGACAAGTTTTGTTTTGAACAAAAATTCATAATATTTATTTTTGATAAATAAAATCTAAAAATATATCAAAGGTGTTCTGGGAAGATTTTGATCACCACGTGGGTTAACCAGCTCAAAATAATATAGAAAATGTGGATAGATAATCTAAATTGTATCCTGCCAACTTCTATTCCCCAAGGCAATTAAGATTTAGAAAAAAAACTTTTTTTGGATGAAACCTTTTCTAAAATGCGTGTAAACCATATCAACGCGTTGAACCACGTGACCTATCGGAAATTTCGCATTTTTCACTTTGTTTTTCCATACAACTAAAACTTTTGATGGGTTTTTTCAGAAGGCAAATAAAAAATCAACATCATTATTTTTTTGACTCCAGCAGCTGCGGCATTCATTCGACAAAAATCTTGGCCTGCAGGAATGCACCTGAATGTCAAGTGCAAAAGAAATGATGAAAATAACGCTCGCATTTACAGCGAAATGGTTTCAAGCACTTTGGGCGGCTAATGTTTGGCGGAAATCAGTTGATTCATTATAAATTTATCTGGTTAAACCCGGAACATTACCTGGCTAAAAGCGAAATGGTGGGGTTGAAATTTAAATTGGGCAGTCAGAAATCCAACCTGGTATTAGGACGATAAATTCAGACTGTCTTGACAGGCTATAATCATGTTGTTATTAAGTTGCGAATTTTGAAATTTAGAAGTTCGACAATTTTTAACGATTTTTTTTAAATATTTTTCTGTATAATTTATTATTAGAAAAGTAGTCTTTTTCTTATTCAACATTTCCTCGGGTAGAATTTTATCGTGACAACTACTGCAACTACACAGATTCGCATAATTGCTGCCAGAAGTACACCACATTATCAGCTGCATATTATATAACGAGGGGCAGTTAATTAAACCTAGAGGACATTTGGGTTAAGAAGCGTTTAACGTTATTTTAACTGTCATGTTATCTTTTCCAGGTTTAGGTTAATTTCAGACGGAACAATTAGTGTTCGAATTTACAACTATTATCACTTTTCGGACACCTGTAGCGTCTTGAACAAACTAAGTGTAAGTTGAACAAACTAGTTAAACCACAAAAAACATCTTTTTAGATAACATATTTTTCTAATCGCCAAAAATAAAAGTTATATAGCCATGTAGCACGATTATATTTACATCATCATTGAGAACGCTTTCGCGGTTAAATATAAACTTTGGTGGCCATCGGTGAATTTTCGGTCAAAAATGTGGTGCATTGACCGGAAATGTCTCCATGCAGCAGTACAAAATAGTCATATTTTCTTGTACGGGGTGAGTCGCGGAATAGCGTGTTTCCTTGGTCGCGAGTGTAGTAAATTATGTCGATTAGTGTCAACAATACTATTTTCGATATTAATCGACATAATCTACTACAGTTGCGACCAATGAAGCACGGTATTCGATTAAAAGAGATATAGTGTATTATTGTCAACGCGTAAGATTGAGGGCAGTAGCCTGGGGGTATGTGAGCACCTTTGTGGCATTTACATAACAGAAGTTTAGAAATAAAATTATGGCAGCATTGTTGCATAACTCTATCCAGAATTAATTATATGCATTGGGGATAAAACCAACAATTATTTACTTCAAGACGTGGGCGTTTAAATAATTATCGATTTTATCGCTAACAACAAAAACCGTAAGAATAGTGTGAATGTTTCCAAACCCTGACTTAAATACATATAATAATACGCAGTTTAAGAATACATATAGTTGTACATAGTGAACCAGGAAACATTAGTTAGACACCCTATTATATATATATATATATAGGTACAGAATTAACTACAATTACACTACATGTTATCCACTATAATTGTAGGTTTATGTAATGATTTATTAATAGTAAATTTAATATTTAAATCAGTTATTTCGCAGTTTTAAATGTCGATGACCTAGATGACATCCTGGGCTGATATAAAATTTATAAAACCTAATTTATGCTCTGTTTATTGAACGTTAAGTCGCATGACATGCGGTGAATAACACGCCAATAATATGTGTTATTGAACATATTTCGCAACCTTTCATGCTACTTATCGTAAAACTGAGGTTATCGCATAAAACCACACATGTCAAAAAATACAGCTGAGGCATTGCGTTTTGGCAAATTAATAGTTTCAAACTTCACAATATATACTCTTTTTAAATATCCGCATAAACAATCGTTTTTCTCTTCGTAATATTTGTACAAATAAACACTGAGCAGCGGGTGATAAGGCGCACGTGGGCAGCCATGCAGTAGCAGGCAACACACGCGATCTAATCAAACGCTGCATATGACATAAGACTCCGGTTTATGTATTCCAGTTCACGCATGCCACGCCTAATCTGGCTTCGTATTCACGCCAGCGCCAGGAGACGTCGTAACCCTTGAACTCATTCACGTGAAAATCTGATCACATGTATGTTTACAAAATAGCGTTGAGTAAATATAACATTTTTTGCATGTCCATTTATGCGGTATATATTATCTTACATAATATTGACTCGGGGGTATCCCAACTGGAGGTATCGTTTCAGAGCATTAAAAAATGTTCCTCTAATCGGGACGTTCTGTCCTGAATTCAATTTACAGTATTTTTAAACAGTTAATTTATATAAATGAAATAAACATACATGAGCTCTACATCTTAGCTTTTTCTTATTTTTCCAAGAACACGGTCCAGAGTTCCAGTTGAAAAGCTCCCTCACCGGTGATGTGAATATCAGCAATAGCGGTTGGTTCTAATCTCTGTTGTGTTTTTCTATCGAATCTGACGGTATGAAGACGACAAATAATATTTGACCGTTTCAGGGCGCCATCGTCCCCACAAATGGACAGCATTGAAACTAGACTCTGACCGCCTAATTAGAATGCCTCCATTAATGCAGGTTAATTATAGTTTGCTTTCTGATTTTATATTTAGCTGTATACACTACCAAGTAAAATAATAACACTACTGCATAGCGCTAAATGCTTTGAAAACACTTTTTGTGGATTCCACTATTTATTTTTACATTTGCTTAAAACAATGAGTCCTTCATCACAGGTTGTGTTTATATAACGGGACCAGTGCCGTGGAGCAATCAGCATCGAGCTATTTGATTTCCCGTCGCATTTACTATCCGTGCTGAGACTGGCCAATCAGATAAGTAAAATCTGCGAGAAAATTGGAAGAAATAGCCCGTATCATAAAATATATTTGGGGCGCAAGAAACTAGTTAGTATTAATGGAACCATGCGAACCAAGATATTTTGATTTTCCCGGTCAGAGGAGTACCAGAAGTGACCTGTTTGATAAAAATAGTACCAAATAATTTATATAGGTACGTTTATATAATATACTGTAAAATTCCGACATATGACACATCGAAATAAGCCAGTCTATTTAAAAAAAGACGTAACCGAATTAATATAATAGATTTTTTTTATTTGCAGAGAAAAGTGGCAAAATGATGCTTTCTGTTTGCAGTACAGAAAAGACCAAAATGTTCAATTGTTGTAGCAGCACCGTACCTTTCGGCGAAAGCAACCATTTACATATAACTTTCCTCCATCCCATGACTATATATATTACGTACATTTTAAGACAATTAGCCTTCATTCCCCTCTCATACATCTTTTCACCCAATAGCGTGCTACCTTGTTCGCACGCTTATTGTTAAACTAATCGACATAATCTATAGCACTCGCGACCAAGGAAGAACGCTATTCCGCCAAAAGAGATATGATTCACGGGCTTCTGTCTGAACTCACTGCGCTATCACGTGACGTGTCGTTTTCATACTTTAGAAGACAATCGTTTTAACAATCGTTTCTGTTTATCAGTTTTCAAAACATCGATTCACGTTGCATTCTCTAACGTATAGTTGTACACATAATTAGTATCTTAAAAAATTACTTCCTTCTGTTATTAATTTTTTTATTTCTAAAGAGGTATGGGCCAGGTTTCTCGGCAGGTAACATCAAAATAAAGGTGCTTATTCGAACCGAAAAAAAAGGAAATTTGATAGGAAGCAAACTAAACATTCAATAAGGAGCAGAGCAAGTCTTTAATTTTTTATTTTGTAAATCCGTTATAAACAATTCTAATTTGTAGTTCAAAGATTATTTCTTGCTCATACTTTAAGTCACAAAAATTGTGACCCGGAAACCTCCAAACCACGTGCAAGTGCAGTTTCAGTTAGAAACCTGACCGTTTAGAATTCTATTTTGGGAATGAGCCTTTCAGTTAACACTCTTATACTCCATATAAGCCGCTCTAGTTAAACCTCATCTACATTAATTAAATGAGCCAGAAGGGTCAGACAATTACCAACATTTGCAGCGTCTGATAATAGCAGTGGTCCTGCTTCAGCGCGAAATTTAAAGCATTGATTGCATGTAAACAAAATGACTCAGGTCGAGTTCTCGCGTCTCATTTTGCACCACCTACACACCATATAAGAATCGAATACAAAAGGACCAATAGTATTGTTTTTTGCACTTGTAAATTTGTTTTTTAAGGATATTTTTCTTCAAATTTGATTTTCAATAATGTTTACTTTATTGTTGATATAATTTTCGATTATTCTTTGTAACAAGACACTTATAGCAATATAAATTGAATATTTTTGAAGTATTAAATATGAAATAATATAATTAAATCACTTGATAAATATAGTTGTTTTTATTTTACAACATGAGTGATACAAACTAGTTAAAAATACATTATTTACATTAGGGTTGTCCATGATATAATCAAACGGTGGTTCAAAATAACGGCGCGCAAATTTCAACAGACTTATGTTTAAAACTGAACAAGTTTGAAATTTATGTACTGAAGAGAAACTGTGCACGTTAAAATACAAAATGTCAGGGTTGTAGCCGTCCTAAAGTGGATAAGGGTCTAAAAATGTTACACGCTAACCACTTGTTAATATATCACAGTAAACTTTCGGACATTTGCCTACCCCATATCGAAGTCATTAGCTTTAAAAATCAGCTAGGGCTTGGTAGTGGGATTGCCATTCCGATCTACTCTTCCGGGTATATATAAAAAAACGGACTGTCTGGGGAATATTTACGGATTGTTTACCCGGTCCGAGTTTCGCCCCCAAGATGTCGCTGGTTATAGAGTCGGAGGACAACATGACAAAGTACTCTGTTTCCTATATTCAACATAAAAAATGGTGGCGCAATTTATTTTATGAGACTGGCAGTTTTCTCGGTCCACCTGTCCCAGCGGTCCCAATCGGCCGTTTTGCCGATTGCTAGTGGGACGGACCAATGAAGATTTATTATTTATGCGAGGGTGAAACATAAAATTCGATTATTTGAATATATCCATAATGAGAACGCTTTGGTCCGGGCCGTCCGTAATATATTCGCAAACTGGGCTGTTTAACGGAGATTTGGGTTAAAATAGCGCCAGAGGCTTATTTTCAGGATCAAAAATATTCACAAAGATGGTTGGACCAAATAGTCCTGATTATGGATATACAGGGGGGGGGGGCTATAAGAGACGGTTTTTGGAGACGATTTTAAAAATCGTCTCTTATAGGTGCAGGTTTTC
>SCLE01124282.1:0-15494 GCA_004367955.1 Bathochordaeus stygius | reverse complement strand
TGTCTTGCTCGTTACCTCCGTTGAATGAGAAACTTTTTCAAGACGAATATCAGCGACAGAAGCTGTTGTTCGATCTAATTTAGTATTTGCTGATCCCATTGGTGATTTATCCGTTGGTAATATCAGGTGAGTCACCGGTATAGGAGATATTGTCGTGCATTCACACTTTGGATTGTCACAATCACATTTTCTTGGGATACTATTAGCTGTCGTATTTGTATTAAAAAAGTTACCGATGTTAATTTCTAACGTGCTAGTCGTTTGAGCTTTTGTCTTGAATGGAGATGTTTCTATCGTCTTTTCTGGGGTAGTTGTAGGATTAGTACCAAACATATTTGTTTCGGTACTATAACCGCTTGATTCTGCATAATCCTCGTCGTCTGTATCAATGACAAATGTTCTCTTCGTATATAAGGATGAACTAGACTGGGTAGTTGTCGGATTCGTTGAAGATGGTGTTGAAAGCGTAGTGTCCGTTGAATTGTTTATTTCATATTCTTCTGAATAAAAGGGCACCAAAGTGGGTGCATTCTGATCTTTGGTGGCATGATCAGTAGTAAATATTGGATTTAGTGGTGCACCAGTAACAGTTCGAAACTCGTGTGTATGCGTTTGTTCCGAAGTTGAAACATCCACACTATTTTCCATTAAATCCACATTACCGGACACTAAGGTTTCATGTAAGATTGATGTAGTACTTTCTAAAACGATAATTTTGTTAGTTTCATTATTCATTGAACTGAAAATTGTAGTTATCACGTTATCGCCGCTTAGTTCGTCCAAATCTTCATCGTCACTATTGATGACGGTGTTACAATGTGGTTTGCATAACATGCTCTCCACAACATCAAAATGACACGGCGTGCACAAACATTGCCTTACCCTAATCATTTTCGCCGAATAACATTCACAGTCAGACCACTGCGACCACATAGTGGTACAAATATATTCGTCGAACTCAGCTGTAGTTGTTTCTATCTCATCAATTTCCAGATTAGTTGTAAGCATTGTTTTTAATTCAGTTGATATGTCGGAAATGGTTACTTCAGGTGTTCGGTAACTATTTAATAGAGTGGTTGATATATGACCTGTTGTATCACTGATATATTGTATATTTGAAGTACTCGAAGCAGGAGTAGTATTGACTTTGCTGGACGATGCTGTGGTTGGGGAAGTAACATTCGTATACGTTTTATGCAATGTAAAAATATCTTCCAGTTGGGCTGTAGTCTCCAATCCACTGGTTATCGTGGAATTCACAATTTGAAACTCTGCTGTTGTAAACTGTTCACCTTCTACCACTTTTGCTGCAGAGGTACCATCAATCATCGGTTCGAATGTAGTGCTCATAGCCGTATCAGCTTCAAAAGCACTAGTGGCAACATCATCACCGCTGGGAACGAATAAATCTTCATCATCAACCGGTAATGTATTCAATATGCTAGTAATAAGAACTTCAACTGTGGTTGGGGAAGTTTGATGCGGCATTAAATTACCTTGTGGCATGGGAGACATTTCCATGTTGGTTCCCGGTTGAGTCGTAGTTTTCCCTTCAATGGAAGAATTGTCAGTTTTACACCCATTGCACTCTGTTGGAAGAGTGGTAGATACATCGAAATATCTTGACGATAAATCATTATCAACCTTTACACGCGTGGATTTCTCTATTTGAATCCCAGCAGTTGTAAATTTTCCGGATACTACCATAGCTCTTGTAGAATTTTCAGTTACAGTACCAGTAGTACTTTCAATCGCATGTTCGAAAAGAGTGCTGATGGTTGTATTGGTTTTAAAGGTATCAATATAAACCTGGTCACCACTAAACGCGAATAAATCTGCATCATCAACTGGTACTATATTTAACCCGTCAGTAATTTCTACTGTTTGTATACTAGTTTCTTTCAGTGGCTGGGTCGTATTTCGAGCGACATTCTCAACCAGATCAGTTGTAGAAATGGTTCCTAATTCAGCCAAGATTACGCCTGGCGAAATTGACGATGCGCTGGAAACAATTACTTCAGATGTTCCGTAATCATGTAAAGGAACAAACCCGGTGCTTATTGTAGTAGGACCTGCAGCACCGCTTACAGACTGGTCTTCGCTGGAAAAAACTGTTGTTGATGGAGGTGTAGAATTATCTTCCGGCAGGGTGGTCTTCAATCCAATAAATGTGTTCAGAGTTTTGCAACCGTCGCACACAGTCATACCTGTTGTTGTTAAGTCCCAATTCATTGCCGGTATGTCAGTTTCAATACTGATTATCGTGGAATTCACTATCTGAAATCCTCCAGTTGTAAGCTGTTCACGTTCAACTACCTTTGATGTAGCATTTTCTGTTGTTATACCAGACGTACTCACAATTATATGTTCCAAAGTAATGTGCTGAGTTGTATCAGTTTCAAAAACAGCCGTGGAAATGTTATCACCACTGGACACGAATAAATCTTCATCATGAACCGGTACAGTATTCAACCTGCTTGTAATTAGCCCTCCAACTGTAGGTGGGGAAGTTTGATCCGATGTAAAATTATTTTGTGACATGGCCAAAACTTCCATTTTGGTTCCCGACTGAGTTGTAGTTTCCTCTCCAGTTGCAGAATTGTCAGTTTTACACTCATTGCATTCCGTTGCTCTGGTCGTACAGTAGAACTTTCAATCGGATTTTCGAAAAGAGTGCTGATTGTTGTACGGGTTTCAAAGGCATCAATAAATCTGTCATCGCCACTAAACTCGAATAAATCTTCATCATCAACCGGTACTGTATACAACCTGCCACTAATTTCGTCTGTTTGTATACTAGATTCTATGAAAGATTGGGTCGTATTAACGGCAAATTCTTCCACTAAATCGGTTGTAGGAATGGTTTCTAATTCCGTAAAAGTTACGTCTGTGATATGACCTGCAGTAGGGCTTATGTATTGTCTTGTGGTTGTAGGCCTTTGTATTTCTGAAGTGCTCGTTTTTGCTTGTAGAACAGGAGTACTATAGTCTTTGCTGGAAAAAACGGTTGTTGATGAAGTAACAGAACTGCGATTATTCTGATACGTAGTTGTCCTCAAATTTATTGATGATATTTCAGTATCAGCATTGGTAATTGTGGAACTAGTTGTTGCTAACGATGATCTAGCCCTTTCAGTTCCTATAGCATTATTACCCTTCGTCGTAGGTTTGAAAATACGACTTACAGTTGTACTGATTTGAAGGTTGTCCATAGATACTATTATATCTTCATCATCAAACGGTAGCACATCCAACCTGTTATTTAAAACTTCTGGTAGATTTCCCGTGTATGCTTCTACCATACCATTTGTATGCATTGTTTCTAATTCAGTAATAATTGCTTCTGACGAAAACGTCGATACACCTGAAATAGTTACTTCGGGTTTCCCGTAATGTGGAAGAAAACCAGCAGTTGCGACAGCGCCATCTCTTGTAGCACTTACATGCTGGGTCGTCGTTGTAGTGCCTTGTATTTTGGAAAAAATGTTATTGTCTTCCTTGGAGGTAACTGAAGTAGTCATTGTGGAAACTTCCATTTTGCTTCCGGGGTGAGTTGTAATTCCCCCTCCAATTGAATCATTCTCAGTTTTGCACCCGTCGCATACTGTCGTACCCGTTGTATTTAAATCCAAATTTGTTAGCGGTTTATCACTTTCAACGGCTATTATGGTAGAAGTTGTGAAATACTCAGCTTCTACGACAATTCTTGTAGAATCTTTAGTTACTGTATCAGTCGTACTCCCAATTGTCTCTTCAAAAACAGTTGTCATTGTTGTACTAGCTTCAAACATATCCGTATATATGCCATCACCACTAGAAATGAATATATCATCTTTACCACCCGGCACCGTAGTCAACCTGCCAGTAATAACTTCCGTATGCATACTAGTATCATTTAGCAGTAGTGTTGTATTTCCGGTGTATTTTTCGACCATATCAGTTGTAGGCATGATTTCCAAATCAGTAATACTTATGTCCAAAGAAAACGTCGATACTCCAGAAGGAGTTACATCGGGTGTTTGGTAATCAAGTGGTACACCCGAACCAATGTATGTAGCCGATCCAATATCACCAGCTGTAGCAGTCACATACAAGGCGGTCTCTGTAGTCCCTTGTATTTTTGAACTGCTTGATTTTGCTTCATAAGCAGTAGAACTATAGTCCTCGCTGGTAGGAGGTGTGGTTGCCGAAGTTAGATGCGATGTAGGTCGATCTTGTTGGGTGGCGGAAACTACCATTTTGGTTTCCGACTGTGTTTGAGAATTATCAGTTTTACAACCGTCGCATATCGTCGTAGCCGTTGTATTTGCTCCAAAATTTGTTGAAGGTATATCATTTTTAACTCTTGTAATCGAGGAATTCTCTATGTGAAACCCTACTTTTGTAAACTGTTCGGTTTCTATCACACCCAATGTGGCCTGTTTAGTTACTATCTCGGTAGTATTCTCGATCGTCTCTTCGAAAGTAGTGCTTACAGTTGTACCGGTTTCAAAACCCTCACCACTGGACAAGAAAAAATCTTCATCATCAACCGGTACTGTATTTAACCTACCAGTAATAACTTCCGTTTGTATACTAGTTCCGTTCTGCAGTAGTGGTGTATTTCCGTTGTATTCGTCGACGACTTTAGATGTGGACATATTTTTTGATTGAGTTAAAATTGTGCTTGACGAAGGCGTCGATACGCCGGAAACAGTTACTTCGGATATTCGGTTATCATTTAAATTAACAAACTCAGTAGTTGATTGAACATCAACTGACATAGCACTTACATATAGGGTCGCTTCCGTAGTGGCTTGAAATTCCGAAGTTATTGGATTTGGTTTAGAATATAGAGTACTGTAGTGCTCGGTGAAAGCATTTGTTGTTGGTGAATTGGCAACATTACTATTAGTTTCAGGCGATGTGGAGCTATCAGCTACCATTTTAGCTCCTGGCTGTGATGTACTTTCCAATACAATTGAGGAAATATCACTCTTACAACCGTTGCACCCCACTCTGTCTTCTGTTGTTACACTCAAATTTGTTAGCCCTACAGTATTTAGAACCGCTGTCGTAGCCTTATCAGTTTGTATAGAAATTATATTTGGGTTTGCCGTTGTACCACTTTTAAAGTTATCCGTGACCATCTCATCACTACTCGACACGAATAAATCTTCATCATCTACCTGTAGTGTATTCAACTTGCTAGTAATAACTTCCGTTTGTATAGTTGTTTCATTCGTTGATGGGGTTGTATATACAGGGTATTGGTTTTCCATAGTTGTATTAAAAGCTGAACCCTCAAACTCACCACTAAAATTGATTTCATCTGAGTGGCTTCCTTCAAAAACCGCAGTTGTAGATTCCACTGTTTGTACCATAGTTGTATCTCGGCCAGTAGTATTTGTATATACTTTTGTAGTCTCATATTCAATATTTAGAGAGCTCTTTTTATCACCAAGAGTAGTGTATTTAGCGCCAGATTCGCCACTTGAGAGGATGTTAGTTCTCGGGCTTGTAAACACCACGCTACCCTCAACAAGGTCTTCATCATCCACTAGCAACATATCAAACAGAGCTGTAGTTTCAGTTGTCTCTAATCGGTTCGTCGAATCGTACTTTGCCAGAGGTGTACCATTTTCAACATGTTTTGTTGTCGGTATATAACTACCAGTTGTTAGGAAAACGTCTGATGCTTCAACTGTTGTAATTTTGCTATCACTGTCACTAGTAGTAACCATCTTTTTAACGACTTCATTTTGAGTACTCACGAGTAGACTTGTTTGGGGAAAACTAAGAGTGGTGACGTCAGCACTGGATTCGTCTAGGTCTTCGTCATCTATGGCTATAGTACTCAGCATGTTTACATTAGTAGCAGTGTTGTTGACTACTACACTGGAAGCTATCTCGGTTAATATACCTGCGGTAGTTACATAGTTAATATTGGGAGAAAATTTGATTGGCAAGGATAATGTGTTGGAAACCGAAAAAGCTGTGGTTGTTTCATCGAAATTTGATCGTCTTGGTTCTGACGACATAAGTGTGGTTGACGATGCAACCGGTTGAGTTTCAAATAACCTTGTAGCGTCAGTTTGAACCCGGTGAATGGTTTTGGGCAATGTTATGTCATACTCGCTTGATTCAATCAAATCTTCGTCATCAGAATCCAGTACATCGTGTATAACCGGCTTGGTTTCATGTACACTAGATTTAATGCTTTCTAATGGCGCATTACTAATTGTATTATCCTGTTCCGTAACACTTAAAACATTTGACGTTACCGCACTTCCATCAGTCGTAGGGTTAATATTGTTTCCCGCATTCGTTTGCTGTTTATTGTCGATTACCTTTCCTATTTCAACTATAGGATTAAGATCAACAAATTTACTTGAACTTTCGCAGTCACATTCCAAAAGATTACAATCGCACTCGGTACTTCCCTCCAACACAATAACAGATGACAAACTACTTTCCGTAATTTCTCCGCTTGCCTCAGAATATAGTAGCATGCTTGACGTTGTTGTTTCTTTCGAAAGTTTTGATGAAACCAAATCCACTATTGGCGCCCCCGATTGTTCCGAGGAAATCGTACTGGACTGGTGAGCGCCAGATCCAATAAAGGCTTCACTGTCCGTATCTAATGTATTATAGACAAACTGGTGCGTGCTACCATTTGTTATTTGTTGTGTCGTTCTCTCAACCACAGCGGTATTATTGCCTACTAGAATGGCAGGTGTTTGGGTAACTACACCTGAGGTAGTTAAATAGTTAACATCAGTGACAAATTGTGTTGGCAAGGATAATGAGTTGAGATCCGGAAGCGGTGTGGTTGTTTCATAGAAATTTGATATTATATTTGTTGGTGGTTCGGTAGTACGTTCTGCATGAAATTGAGACTGAAGTATGGTTGAAGATGCAACCGGTCGAGTTTCAAATAAACTCGTCGTGTCAGTTTGAACCTGGTAAGCACTTGTCCGCGGGATTATGTCATACCC
The DNA here is from genome assembly GCA_004367955.1 of Bathochordaeus stygius. NCBI lineage: Eukaryota > Metazoa > Chordata > Appendicularia > Copelata > Oikopleuridae > Bathochordaeus > Bathochordaeus stygius. The sequence goes on along the minus strand of SCLE01124282.1, from coordinate 8,517 downwards.
GCTTGATTCAATCAAATCTTCGTCATCGGAATCCAGCGCATTGTATATAACTGGTTCGGTCTCATATAGGCTCGTTGTAATGTTTTCTTGTGGCGTATTACTAATTGTATAATCCTGTCCTGTAGCACCAAAAACACTTGACGTAACCGCAATTTCATCAGTGTGGGGATTAATAGTGTTCCCCGCACTCAGTTCCTGTGTATCGTGCGTCACCGTTCCTATATCGACTATAGGAATGGCATCAACAAGTTGACCAGAACCTTCGCAGTCACATTCCAAAAGATTACAATCGCACCCGCTACTTTCCTCCAACATCATACCAGATGACGAATTTATTTCCATAATTTTCTCGGTGTCCTGGGTACGATCGTCCGGTAGTTGTCCGATGGTTGGCGTAGCTGGTTGTTCCCAAGAAACCTTACTTGACTGGTTAGCGTCAGGGCCAATAAAGTCTTCATCGTTCACATCTATTGTATTATAGACAAGGTGGCCCGTACTATCATGAGTTCTGTATTTTGTAGTCGTCTCAAGAAAATCTGTATTTTTGCTTATTACGCTGGCAGGTATTTCGGTTGCTACACCTGCGGCAGTTACATACGTAATATCGGAGCCAAATTTTGTTGCCAAGCCTAATGTGTTCAGATCCGGAAGTGATGTTGTTTTTTCATCGAAATTCGATCGCCTACTTGTCAGTTGTGCGGTAGATCGTTCTGCATGAAATTGAGACATAGGTGTGGTTGACGATGCAAACGGTGGGGTTTCAAATAAATTTGCTGTGCCAGTTTGAATCTGGTGAATCGTTGTGCGCGGGGTTATGCCATACCCGCTAGATTCAATCAAATCTTCGTCATCGGAATCCAGTGCATCGTATATAACTGGCTCCGTTTCATGTACACTAGATGTAATGTTTTCTAATGGCGCATTACTAATTGTATAATCCTGTCCCGTAACACTTAAAACATTTGATGTCACCACACTTTCCTCAGTCGTAGGGTTAATATTGTTTCCTGCATTCGGTACTTCATGTACGCTCGATGTAATGTCTTCTTGTAGCGTATTACCAATTGTATAATTCTGGTATGTAGCACTTAAAACATTTGTCGTAACCGCATCTGTGGTGGGACTAATAATGTTGCCCGAATCAGGTTCCCGTTTATTGTCGATTATCATTCCTATTTCCACTATGGGAATAACATCAAGGAATTGACTTGAACCTTCGCAGTCGCATTCAAAAAGATTACAATCGCACCCGCCACTCTCCTCCGACACAATAACAGATGACGAATAAATTTTCGTAATTTCCTCGGTTGCCAGGGTACGATGATCCTGTGGTTGTACGATGGTTGGCGTAGTGGTTTCTTTCGAAGCTTTGGATGAGATCCAATTTAATATTGACGGTTCATGTGTATTGTCGATTACCATTCCTATTTCGACTATAGGAATAACATCAACATATTGACTTGAAACTTCGCAGTCACATTCCAAAAGATTACAATCGCACCCGTTACTCTCCTCCGACACAATAACAGATGACGAATTAATTTCTGTAATTTCCTCGGTTGCATGGGTACTATGACCATGTGTTCGTATGACGGTTGGCGTAGTCGTATCTTTCGAAGCTTTAGATGAAATCCAATTTAATATAGGCGCCACCGGTTGTTCCCAAGAAACCGTACTGGACTTATTAGCCCCAGAGCCAATAATGTCTTCATCGTCCACATCTAATATATTATAGACAAGATGGCCAGTACTACCATGGGTTATGTGTTTTGTTGTCGTCTCAGGCACATCTGTAGTGTTGCCTACTACACTGGTAGCTATTTCGGTTGATAGACCTGCGCTAGTTACATAGTTAATATCGGAGGCAAATTTGGTAGGCAAGGATAATGTGTTGAGGTCCGGAAGAGCTGTTGTTGTTTGATCGAAATTTGATCCTATATTTGTCAGTGGTTCGGTAGAACGTTCTGCATGTAATTGAGACTTAAGCGTGCTTGGCGGTCGAGTTTCAAATAAACCTGCCGTGCCAGTCCGATTCTCTTGAAAACTTGTGCGCGGGGTTATGTCATACCCGCTTGAGTCAGTTAAATCTTCGTCATCGGAATCCAGCGCATCGTGTATAACTGGCTCGGTTGCATGTAGGGTCGATGTAATGTTTTCTAGTGGCGTATTAATAATAGTATAATTCCGTTCAGTAGCACTTAAAACATTTGACGTAATCGCATTTTCATCAGTGGTGGGGTTCATATTGTTCCGCGGACTGGGTTCCTGTGTATTGTCGATTACCATTCCTATTTCGACTATAGGAATAACGTATTGACCTGAAACGTCGCAGTCGCATTCCAAAATATTACAATCGCACCCGCTACTTTCGCCCGACACAATACTAGATGAAAAATTATTTTCCGTAATATCCTCCGTTGTCTGGGTATGATGGTCGGGTGATTGTACGATTGTTGGCGTAGTTGTTTCTTTCGACACTTTTGATGAAATCCAGTTCAATATTGGCGCCAGCGATTGTTCCCCCACAGTACTGGACTGGTTGGAACCAGAGCCAACAAGGTCTTCATCGTCCACATCTAGTGTATTATAGACAAGATGGCCCGTACTACCATGAGTTATGTATTTTGTCGTCATCTCAAGCACAGCTGTATTGTTGCCTACTACACTGCCTGGTATTTCGGTAGATATACCTCTCGTAGTTATATCAGTTATATCAGAGTCAAATTTGGTAGGCAAGTATAATGTGCTCAGATCCGGAAGAGGTGTGGTTGTTTCATCGAAATTTGATCCTCTACTTGTTAATGATTCGGTAGAACGTTCCGCATGAACTCGATACTTCATTGTGGTTGACAAAACAACAGGTGGCTTATTAAATAAACTTGTCGTGTCGGTTGGAATCTGGTGAATACGTGTGCGTGGCGTTACGTCATACCCGCTAGATTCAATCAAATCTTCGTCATCGGAATCCAGTGCATCGTATATAACTGGTTGGGTTGCATGTACGCTCGATGTAATGTTTCCTTGTGGCGTATTACTAATTGTATAACCCTGTACCGTAGCACCTAAAACACTTGATGTAACCGCACTTTCATCAGTGTGGGGCTTAATGGTGTTCCCCGCGCTCAGGTCCTGTGTATCGTCGATAGGAATGACATCAACAAGTTGACCTGAACCTTCGCAGTCACATTCCAAAAGATTACAATCGCACCCACTACTTTCCTCCGACATAATACCAGATGACGAATTAATTTCCGTAATTTCCTCGGTTGCCTGGGTACGATCGTCCGGTAGTTGTACGATGGTTGGGGGACCTGTTTCTTTCAAAACGTTGGGTGAAACCCAATTCAATATTGGCGTCACTGGTTGTTCCCAGGAAACCTTACTGGACTGGTTAGCGCCAGGGTCAATAAAGTCTTCATCGTCCACATCTATTGTATTATAGACAAGATGGCCCGTACTGTGCACATCTGTGTGGTTGCCTATTATACCGGAAGTTATTTCGGTTGCTAAACCTGCGGTAGTTACATAGGTAATATCAGAGCCAAATTTGGTTGGCAAGGCTAATGTGTTCAGATTCGGAAGTGATGTATTTGTTTCATCGAAATTCGATCCACTACTTGTCAGTGGTTCGGTAGAACCTCCTGCATGAAATTGAGACACAGGTGTGGTTGATGATGTAACCGGTGGGGTTTCAAATAAATTTGGCGTGCCAGTTTGAATCTGGTGAATCCTTGTGCGCGGGGTTATGTCATACCCGCTAGATTCAATCAAATCTTCGTCATCGGAATCCAACGCATCGTATATAACTGGTTCGGTTTTATGTACGCTCGATGTAATGTTTTCTTGTGGTGTATTGCTAATTGTATAATTCTGTCCTGTGGAACTTTCATCCGTGGCGGGGTTAATATTGTTGCCCGCAGTCGGTTCCTGTGTATTGCTGATTACCATTTCTATTTTCACTATAGGAATAACATCAAGGAATTGACTTGAACCTTCGCAGTCACATTCCAAAAGATTACAGTCACACCCGCTACTTTCCTCGGACACAATAACAGATGACGAATTAATTTCCATAATTTCCTCCGTTGCCTGGGTACGATGGTCTTGTGGTTGTACGATGTTTTGTGTAGTTGTTTCTTTCGAAACTTTGGATGAAACCCAATTTAATATTGGCGACACCGGTTGTTCCCATGAAACCGTACTGGACTGGTTAGCACCGGAGCCAATTAAATCTTCATCGTCGACGTCAAATGTTTTATAGACCAGCTGGCCCGTTATGTTTTTTGTAGCCGTCTCAATTACAGTTGTAGTGTTGCCTACTACACTACTAGGTATTTCATTTGCTCCACCAGGGTTAGGTACATATTTAATATCGGAGCCAAATTTGGTTGGCAATGTGTTGAGATCTGGAAGAGCTGTTGTTTCATCGAAATGTGATCCTCTAATTGTCAGTGGTTCTGTAGAAAGTTCTGTATGAAATTGAGAGTTATGTGTGGTTGACGATCCAACCAGTGGAGTTTCGAATATATTTGCCGTGTCAGTTTGAATCTGGTGAATCATTGTGCGAGGGGTTATGTCATACCCGCTTGATTCATTCAAATCTTCGTCATCGGAATCCAGCGCATCGTGTATAACTGGTTCGGTTCCATGTACATTCGATGTAATGTTTTCTTGTGGCATATTACTAATAGTATAATTCTGTCCCGTAGCACTTAAAACATTTGACGCAACATCATCAGTAATTGTTTTAATATTCTTCCAATAACTCGGTTCTTGTGTATTGTCGATTACCATTCCTATTTCGTCTATAGGGGTAACATCAACAATTTGACTTGGACCTTGGCAGTCACATTCGGAAAGATTACAATCGCAGCTGCTACTTTCCTCGGGCGCAATACCAGATGACGAATTAATTTCCGTAACTTCCCCGGTTGTCTGGATACGATGGTCAGGTGGTTGTATAATGATTGGCGTAGTTGCTTCTTTCGATTGTTCCCTAGAAAAAGTAATGGACTGGTTCGCACCAGACCCAATATAGTCTTCATCATCAACATCTAATGTATTATTGACAAAAATGCCTGTACTTCTATGCATTATGTATTTTCACTGCCTGCATGAGTTGACATTGTGAAACATTCATCATAACAACCTGTGTCTTGTACCAAATCAAAGTTACAAGACTCACAAAAGCATGGTCTAATTCTAATCTTAATTCCTGTTTTGCACTGACACTTTGACCATTCCGACCACTCTAGTGTACACATTGACTCATCTACCAGTGGGACATTGTTGGTGAATTGTTTAACCGTAGAATTTGTTTCCAATACTCTCGTTTCTGGAGAAAACCTAGTAGTTTCAGATTTCACTCGATCGAATTCCTTGTTTGGATTTTCGGTAAATAATGGATGGATAGTAATGGGCACATTATTCCCTGAGATTTCTGACGAGCCATCGGCAGAATTGCTTTCCGTTGTTGATGATTCGTTTTCGGGGTATCCGGAAAAGCTTTCTAGATCAGGCGAAGATTCAAATTCATCAAATTCTAGCACTACAGTTTCTATGGGAGGCCTTTGTGAAACCAAATACGAATTCAACAAAGATTTTGTTATTTCACGTTTTGTTGGCGCTGTTGTGGTTATGCCATTTGAGGTTACCGCTTGAGAATGCGCTTCCATTTCTAGAGAAGAAATTTCAGTTAATAAATAGTATTCAGCTTCTGAAGAAGTCGTTTGAATTTGTTCTATTGTTAAGCCTACTTCTGAGGAACCCGTTTCTTTTTCGGTTGCACCAGTTTCGATTATTGAAGAAGTATTTGGAGCTAATGTATAACTAGCTTCCGTTTCCATAGAGTTAGGTCCCGTAACATTTGCTCCACTCGGCGGTGAGTAATTGTACAGTTTTCCTTCAGAAGTAGCTTCCGTTCTCGGAAAGGTGGACACATTTCCTGCATATTCGTCAACATCTGTATCATATTTTGAAGGATGAGTTTCAGTTAATGATGTCTTGGATACAGTTCTAGTATAAGCGGGCTCAACAAATGTAGAAAATATTTCTGATTTTCTTGTTTCAGTGTCTGGAGATCTTGTCTTAGTTTCAAAAGAACTTCCCTTACTGCTCTCAGTACCCGAATAACTCCATTCTGTTGGTGCAGTAGTCCTTTGAAAACTCGTCACAGTTGTTGTATACACATTCGAAGAGATTGAATATATATTGTCGTTGGTGGTCAAAAATGGTTCTGTTTCAAATGAATCATTTGTTTGATGTAATTTGTGAATACTCGTTGCCTGATTTATGTAAAATTCAGTGGCAGTCGAACGGCCATCAGTAAAGTCTTCGGGTGTAACGGATTCAGTTAATAGAGATGATTTACCACTGGATTCAATATAGTCTTCATCGTCAGAAGTTAATGTAGTATATGTTTGGGTTGAAGTTTTTTCATTAATGTGACTTGATACATACTGGACATCTATTGCGGTGGTTGTATCCATTTTTACAGTTGCAGCGACAGGTATTGTTAATTGAGCATCCGACGAAGTCTGATGAATCGTATTTACAGTTCGGTTAGTCTTATTAATCCTTTCAGATACTTCTTTTAAGGTGATTAAACTTATCTCACCACTTGATGTTATATAATTCAAGCCTAGAGAATCCGGGGACGTTCCGTCAACATACAACTCAGCTGATCCATCAGTATAATCTGCATCATCTACATTATAGGTTGAATCTGTAACTTGGTTTGAAGTAAGCGTATACTGTTTTGTATATTGCATAGGCCTGGAACTATACTGCGTAGATTGGTCTGCAGAAAGCGAAGCATTGTCTGAATATTCCGTAGGATTGAAAACGGCTGAGCTGGTTAAACTAAAGTTATAATCCGCAGTCGTACCAACACCATTTATTGACGCAAAATATTCAGATGAAATATTTGGGGCACCAGTTATCGTTTTGGGTTTCTGGATAACAGTTGTCACCATTTTGTCTGTGGTAACCATGACTGGTTTCCTTTCATTCAAAGTGTTTGTCGTTTCCTGAAACGTCGACACAATGGTTGGGCGTGAAGACACACCGGAAGTTATCTGTCCTCTGTTTTGCTTAATGGTACGTGTGTTAATGGAATCTTCATCTTCCAAAATGTATAAAGTAGTCCGAGTTGTTGGCAGCACTTCTGTTGGTTTGGAACCCACTATACCATCCGTTACAAATATATTTCTAGAAGTTGACCGTACGACATTCTGAGTAGTTCTAAAATTATCTTTTGTTGAAAGGACGTCCACTACGGTACTAGAAGAACTTTTCTCTGCTCTAGAGAATACAGGTTCGAAACCACCACTAGATTCTGCAAAATCTTCATCATCGACACTGTCTATAGCAATAAGCATTTCATAAGATGTTGTGACTGCGAGTTGATGTCGATCCGATAATTCAGTACTTTGGTCACACAGATTACTACAGGACTTTTCCTCAACAAGAGGGAGGTCACAGCTGATGCAGAAACATTGTCGTACACGTATCATCTGGCCTAAGCGACATTCACACTTTGACCACTGCGACCATTTTGAGAAACAAATATTTTCCACTATAAGCCTATTTGCGGTTAGCGTATTATCAGTAATTACCTCAGCATTTAATAACTCATTCAGAGTTGAAAGAGAACTTCCACGTTTCGCGCCGGTTGTTGTGGAAATATGGCTATCTTGTGTGGTAATTTCGGCAGTAGTTTCTACATTTAAAGTCATACTTGTGGTTGATAAATAATTTAGATTTTTAAGATCTGATATCGCAAAAACTTCGGCATTTGTTTCGGGCACTGATCCTGCGGTTATTTTTTCGACAATTAAATCAATATTCATTATTGTATCCATAGTTGTCAAGTATTCCCCAGTTTCAAAGCCCAAATTGTTTACAATGTCTGTTTCTTTGGTAGAGCGAAAATCCGGATCCATTTGGAAACCCTCAGTTGTATTATCAGTATTTAGATTGACAGTAAGTTTTTGCGTTGATAAGTTTTCGCCGTTTCCAAAGTTTGGCGTTGTGATAATATCAGCTTCCTCTGTAGATCCCACATCACAGTCACAGTTAAACTCGCTACAGTCACAGTCCCCGCCCAACACAGAACCTTCTTTAGTTTTGTCGGAAATTAGCTCAACTTTAAAATCTCGGGTTGAAGAATAGTTTTCATTTTCAGAGTTTGGTGTTATGAAAACATCAGCTTCTTCAATAGCTCTTTCATCATAATCAGGGTCCATCAAAACACCTACCATTGTTGTTTCGGTAGTTCCGTCAACAATCAATATTTCGGTTGCGGAATATCGATCCTTTTCAATGTTTCTGTTGTAAAAATCAGCTTCATCGGTGGATCCCACATCGCAATTGCAGTTATAATCTTCGCAATTACAGTCCAGATTGATTGCTGATCCTTCAATATCCAAATCAATATTTCTTATGTTTTCAAAAGTTGGCATATTATCTTCAATTACGATGGTCGGTGCCGTTAAGATATCGTGTTCTTCATGGGAA
>SCLE01123167.1:0-55526 GCA_004367955.1 Bathochordaeus stygius | reverse complement strand
TTTTTTAAAGAGCGCTTTGTCGCAACAACGTGTCTGCTACAAAGAAGCGAGAATTATACAGCCTCTCACTGGACTGTCAACGGATTATTATTGAATTATGTCAGCTATTTTCTATTGCGACGTTGCCCAATTTTTAAGCGACTGAAACCTTTGCATATTTCCGTTTTCCAATCTGGAAAATATGTTGTTCACCTTTCATGATGATAAGGCTTTTATCCTCTATTTTCTGAGTATCGATTTTCACCGCACCTTGTCTTAGCATTCTCATGGCATCTGAGGTACTACTCGTTAGCCCAGCGTCTTTTAATACGTTAGCAATTGGGATACCTTCATTCTCTGTTGTCAGTGTGATTTCAGAAATGTCTTCGGGAATTTCACCTTTCTTGAATTGGTTTTCAAAACCATCGCGTGCTTGTTGCCCGATTTCATCATCGTTAAACCGCGCCACAATTTCTTGAGCAAAGTCTTTTTTAATTTCAATGGGGTTACGACCTGCAGTTACATCATCACACCATTGTTGAATTTCTGATACGGTCCTAAAGCTTAATAAATCTATATAACGCCACATCAGATCATCTGAGATCGACATGAGTTTTCCGAATATGTCTTTTGGCGTGTCATTGATACCAATATAATTTCCCAGTGATTTCGACATTTTCTGTACGCCGTCCAGCCCTTCTAATATTGGCATCGTTAGTATCGACTGTTGAGGCTTACCGTAGGCTTTTTGTAATTCACGACCCATTAATAAATTGAACTTCTGATCTGTACCGCCCAATTCAACATCGGCATTTAACTCTACTGAGTCATAGCCTTGTACTAAAGGATAGAGGAATTCATGGATGGCAATAGGCTCACCACCTTTATAACGTTTCTCGAAGTCATCACGCTCGAGCATTCTCGCGACAGTATGATTAGATGCTAAACGAATCATGTCAGCTGATGACATGACATTCATCCAGTGCGAGTTAAATACAACCGTCGTTTTTTCTGGGTCAAGTATTTTAAAAACTTGTTCTTGGTATGATTTGGCATTCTCTTGTACTTGTTCGGGTGTTAATGGCTTACGTGTGACATTTTTACCTGTTGGATCACCGATCATGCCGGTAAAGTCACCGATTAAAAATAGAATGTCGTGGCCGAGATCTTGGAATTGTTTTAACTTGTTTAGCAGTACGGTATGACCTAAATGCAAATCAGGCGCAGTAGGATCAAAACCGGCTTTAATACGAAGTGGCCGACCAGTCTCTAGCTTTTCGATTAACTCAGCTTCAACTAATATTTCTTCTGCTCCACGACGTATTTCCGCCATCGCTGTTTGCACAGGAACCATGATTTTCTCCAAGTTTGATAATTCTTTGGCGCGAATAATATCACACCCTGCAGGAATGAAGACTTCCATTAAGTTAGAAATACTGAGAGAATATGAAGCTAGTTACATACCAAATTTAGAGTTTTTGATGAAACGAAACCGACTAGTTCGCCCCTCTAAGAACGATACCATTTTTTCTGATACCACTGGTTATTTCTCTCATTATCGTTATATTATCTTACTCACTATATTGGCTGTTATCGTTTTTTTATTGATTGGTTTTATTTCTTCTGACGATAAAATGCCAACAGCACACCATTCTAATGTGATTGACTTACCTGGTTTACCGGCAGCAAAACAAGTTAAAACCAGTTTACCTACTAATACCGCAAGCTTATCAGAAGCAGAAGCGACTGCCAGTGAGCAAGCACACATTGTTGATATTAGATCCAGTATCCCTAGCCTTGACTGGCAAGAAGTCAGGGTTAAGTCTGGTGATAATTTATCTTTGATTTTCCCCCGTGCAGGTTTAACAGCAAGAGATGTTTATAACGTCACACAACTGAAAGAAGAAACGATTAAGCCTCTATTAAACCTTAAGCCTGGCCAAATTATTCACCTCGGTACTTTACTAAACAAAGAAGCTGAAAAATCACTCGAAGCATTAAAAATTGTTTTAAGCCCCTTAGAAACTTTTCACATTAATAAAGTTGAAACCGGCTATAAGGCTGAAATGGCGACCCGAGATGTTGATATCAGACAACAGCATGTCACTGGGGAGATTGAAAACTCGTTATTCCTCTCCGGTTTAACTGCTGGTTTATCTGACAAAGTCATCATGGAAATGGCTTACATTTTTGGTTGGGATATTGATTTTGCACTCGATTTACGCAAAGGCGATCGATTTAAACTTATCTATAATGAACACTTCCTAGATGGTAAAAGAATTGGTGATGGTGAAATTTTAGCCGCTGAATTTACCAATAGAAGCAAAACATTCCGTGCTGTTCGCTTTACCGACTCAGGCGGGCGTGGCCAATATTATTCTCCTGAAGGTCATAGTATGCGCAAGACCTTTACTCGTACACCCGTTCCGCTATCTCGAATCAGCTCACGGTTTAATCCTAATAGAAAACATCCTGTTCTAAAGACTAACCGCCCTCATCGTGGTGTTGATTACGCCGCTAAGACTGGCACACCTATTTTAGCAACAGGTGATGGTAAAGTCGCTTTTAGAGGTAGAAAAGGGGGGTATGGCCGAACCGTTATTTTGTCCCATAGCGGTAGATACACGACGCTATATGGCCATATGTCACGTTATAAAAAAGGCATTAGAACAGGGCAACGCGTTAGGCAAGGCCAAACTATCGGCTATGTAGGCAGTAGTGGGTTAGCAACAGGACCTCATTTACATTATGAATTTCGAGTCAACGGTGTTCACCGTAACCCTTTGACAGTTGCTTTACCAAAAGCTCAACCCTTACCTAAAAAGTATCGGACTGAGTTTAAAGAACATGCTGCACCTTTCCTTGCCCAACTAGATGCTTTGCAAGATACCGATATCGCTCAAGTCAATTAACCACAAATATGGCTTATTATATCGGTGTCATGTCAGGAACAAGTCTAGATGGTGTCGATGTTGCACTCGTCGATATCAAACAAACTTCCTCTTGCACTGTTATTGCTACAGAGACGACCAACTTCCCGTCTCCCTTACATCTTCTGTTACAGCGCTTAGTCGTTGATGACCATTGTCATTTAAAAGATTTTGGTACACTTGATGTCGCTTTAGGTCATTTTATTGGTGATGCAATCAATAATTTATTATCACGATATGACATTGACCATAGCGACGTTGTAGCTATTGGTAACCATGGCCATACGGTTTACCACTCACCAGAAGGTGATGCCCCTTTTAGCTTACAAATTGGTAATGCAAATGTAATCGCTGAGATTACCCAAATTACGACTGTTGCTGATTTTCGCCAACGTGATATTGCAGCTTCTGGCCAAGGTGCGCCGCTTGTTCCTGCTTTTCACCATGCCTTATTCGCATCACCTGAGCAGTGCAATGTTATTTTAAATATTGGCGGTATAGCCAATGTCTCTTTGTTAGATCCTAAACAAGCCGTTATCGGTTTTGATACCGGACCTGGTAATGGACTAATGGATGCTTGGATTGAGCACCATCTCGGACATGCTTATGATCAACATGGTAACTGGGCTGCCAATGGTCAACCTAATGCTGTTTTATTGAACCAAATGCTTGCTGATTCCTATTTCACCAAGGCAATTCCGAAAAGTACTGGACGTGAATATTTTAATCTGGTCTGGCTGCACAAACAGTTAGCCCATTATGACGATCCCATTGATATTATCGATGTACAGGCAACGTTAATGTCTTTGACTGTGACAACAATCATCGATGCTATTACACTTTATGCAGCGAATGCTTCTGGTGTTTATGTCTGTGGTGGTGGTGTTCATAATCGTCAATTAATGCAGACATTACATACCCAGCTCAATGAAATGACCTTAGCCACTACTGCCGATCTTGGCATTGATCCTGACTGGGTTGAAGCAGCCGCTTTTGCTTGGTTAGCTTACCGTACAATTCATCAACAAACCGGCAATTTACCCTCTGTCACCGGTGCTCATCATGCGGTTATATTAGGTGGACTTTATTCTGCTTAATTAATCACTCATCGAGTGATTCTTCATAATCACCTAACGATAACAAGCCTTCGATATCTGATTGATTATCTGGAATTATTTTGAATAGCCAACCTTTGCCATAAGCATCCTCGTTGATTAATTCAGGTTCATCTTCTAATACGCTGTTAACGGCAGTGATTTTTCCTGAAACAGGCATGTAGATATCAGAGGCTGCTTTTACTGACTCTAATAACATACAGGCTTCTTGAGCAGCAGCTGTTTGTTCAGGTGCAGGTAAATCAGCAAAAACAACGTCACCTAATTGATTTTGAGCATGATCCGTAATGCCAATAGTGAGCTCACCATTGTCTTCTATCCTTACCCATTCATGTGATGTCGCATACTTTAACTGTTCGGGGCTTATCATGATTTAGTGCGTCCATATAGTGCGTTTAAGTGTTTCAATCGTTCGCTGGTATCATGTTCTAACCAATCCCATTCAAAAGACCATGACCAATTGTCTTCTATCGTGCCTGGAACATTCATACGATGTGTGCCATCTAAAGCTAAAACATCTTGCATCGGTAAAACGGCTAACTGAGAAACCGATTGCAGTGCAATGCGATTACACAGCCAAACGATATCTTCATTGCTCTGGCCAAAATAGTCGGTGATATGATTTTTAGTCTTGTCATCGAGCGCATGATACCAACCCAAAGTGGTATCGTTATCATGGGTACCTGTATAGGCCACACTGTCGGGTTGATGATGGTGTGGTAAGTAAGGGTTATCTGCTCCACCACCGAAGGCAAATTGTAAAATTTTCATGCCGGGCATCTCATATTTTTCTCTTAGGGCAGTCACTTCTGTTGTAATGATGCCTAAGTCTTCGGCCACTATGGGCAACTCTCCGAATACGGACATTAATTTATCAAACAGTGCTTCACCTGGTGCTTTCACCCAGCAGCCATCAATGGCTGTTTCACTATCGGCAGGGATCTCCCAGCAAGCTTCGAATCCTCTAAAGTGATCAATCCGAATTAAATCAAATAGCGCTAATTGTGTTGTCAGCCGTTGTTGCCACCAAAGATAATCTTGCTGCTCATGTTGCGACCATTGGTATAGCGGATTGCCCCAGCGTTGGCCAGTTTCAGAAAAATAATCTGGTGGTACACCTGCAACACGTGTTGATTGCCCCTGCTCGTCGAGGGTGAACAGCCTGCTATTAGCCCATACATCAGCACTATCGTGTGCCACAAAAAAAGGCATATCGCCAAAGAGCAATACGCCCTTACTATTAGCATATTGCTTTAACAGTTGCCATTGCTGAAAGAATAGAAACTGTTCGAACCTCCGAACTGTAAGCGCCTGTTGATGCACACCTTTAAAACTGCTTAATGCTGATTTATCTCTCTTTCTTAATCCATCTGGCCATTCGAACCACGCTTTATTTTGTTGCGACTCACGTATTTCACAAAATAGTACATAATCATCCAACCAATCTGCTAGTTCACGACAGAATGTGTCAAACTCACCTTTGTGTTTATCTGATGCCTGCTGTTCAAATTGTGGATAAGCTGCCTTAATCACACTTTCAACATCAGTTTCTAATGGATCCAAATCAGCCCAGTCTTGTGAGCGAATATAATCAAGACAAATGAGTTTACTACTAGCGGCATGTGCCGATAAACATTGGTAGGGCGATTGGTCACTATGGGTTGGGCCTAATGGCAACATTTGCCAAATAGTCATGCCACTTTCGTTTAAGAAATCAACAAAACGATAAGCATCGGCCCCAATTGTTCCACTTGGTAAGCTGGTAATATGGAGTAGTACGCCACCACCACGACGGTTAAAAGCAGCTGCTTGCTGGCTCACTTATTCCCCACGTCGCATTGTACCGCCCTGTTCAACTCCGCCACCGCCTTGCGAGACCACTTCAGATAATACTTGTGGTACTTCTTCACCCAACATTTGATACAAATTAGAGAGATGGAGTCTAAATAAACGTTCAAAATCGCTAACGCTATCACCCGAATTGTAATCGCCGAACCACCAGAACCAATCTGAGCCTTCACAAATAGCAAGCTGTCTCAATAACGCGTGCATGGTATCCGCATCAAAATCCTTACTGGCAACAACGCGGTCAAACGTTTGTTTTGCCTGACTTAATAAATCCCATCCTCGGTTTTTATCTGGGTCGCCAATCCAAGTCGAAAAACTGCCGTAGACCCAACTACCCGCTACCAATTCTGGCAGATGTGCTGCTTCAACATCATTCTCTAAACATTCTGAGAAAGTAGTCAATTCAATATCGGGATGGTCAGCTAATTGCTGATAAAGGCCTTGTAGGAAATAATAGCCATTGTATGAGTAATATTCCCAGGCATTTTCGCCATCTAGGATGACCGAGACAACCCGGTCTTTATCATTTTCGGTCTCGGTTTTAATTGTTGTTAAATGGCTAATGAAATCAGCTATTGCATCTTCAGCTGACCATGTCGTGTAATTAAAACCAATCAGGTCAGATAAACCATCATTCCGGAAAAAACAGGCCGGACCCTGTTCAGATACTTGATATGGTTTATGTATATTAGCATCCGCCATATCAGATTTATTAAGACTATTTCGCAGCACATTTTCACCGGTCGCAGTCCAATTAAAGCCATGTTGACCAATTAATTCTAATGTTTCTGTTGATACAGCACCTTCAGATGGCCAGCAGCCTTTGGGTTTGAAACCAAAAAAGGACTCAAAGACACGCAGCCCTTCATCCATATGCCAATGTGAACGTTCTGCACCACCCGGATAATTTGTTATTTCTGGTAGCTTAGATTCCGGCATTGCTTCTAATGTTGAATTAATATCCAACAATAACGGCACAATTGGGTGAGCGTAGGGTGTCACCGACAGTTCTACCTTGCCCGATTCAGCCAAACGGCTATAGCGTGGAATCAAGTTGTCTAGTGATTCACCAATCACGGTCATCAGTTGCCGGCGATCATGGAAATCAAAATTATGACTTTTTTTCATCATCGCTTGAATACGAACATCTGTCCGTCGGACTGACTCCCCCATCCATGCCAAGTGATACCAAACTAATAGATCGATCATGAATTGGTCGTTAATATAAGCTAGCCGATCGCTATCTTCGACCAATTCTCGTGCCATTAAAGCTAGTTTGGCAAAATGCGGGAATGGTGCAATCAGCTTGTCATCATTGGCACGTAAACAAGCCAGGATCAATGTTTTTCGTTCTTCGATATGAACCGGTTGCATCGGTGAATCTAAAGCAAGCAGCATAGGATCTTTTAAACGACCCGTCCCTTTAGCCCGCGCTTTTAACTGCATATCATAATCGGCCAGTTGCTCGATTAAGGTTGGCGCGAAGTTAACGACTGCTTTGGCACCTGGCACATTTTCCAAGTGCCAAGCCATATCTACATAATCTTTAATCGCATGAAGATATGTCCAAGGAAGTTGATAAAGTCCACTTAGGGGTTCGCTGTATTGCGGCTGGTGCATATGCCAGCATAAAACGACTTTTAACTTATCTGACATGTTTGTTATTTTGACCTAGCATTTCGGGGGTTACAAGTACAACACCATCTGGTGATATTTCGTATTTTTTAGCATCTTCAGCTGGATCCTCTCCGATCACAGTGTTGGCTGGAAGATCACAGCCTTTATCTAATACCACTTTATTCAAGCGACAATTCCGGCCTATAGTCACATTAGGCAAAATCACAGAGTTTTCGACAACAGCGTAGCTATGTACTTTCACATTAGAAAATAAAACACTATGTCGTACTGTTGAACCTGATATTAAACAACCGCCTGATACCATTGAGTCAACCGCTGTTCCGCGCCGCTCATCATCATCAAAAACAAATTTCGCCGGCGGCTGTTGCGCTTGATAAGTCCAAATTGGCCAGTCATCATCATATAAATTCAGTTCTGGCGTAATACCGATTAATTCTAAATTGGCTGACCAAAATGCATCAATCGTTCCAACATCACGCCAATAACCGGGATCATTACCTTGGGCATCTTTATATGGGAACGCGATGACTTTATGGTTCTCAATCAAATTTGGAATAATATCGTGGCCAAAATCATGGGTTGATTCGCCATTCGACGCATCATTAATCAATTTTTCATATAAAAAAGCGGCATTGAAGATATAAATGCCCATTGACGCTAGTACAGTGCCTTCTTTTCCTGGAATAGAATTCGGTGAATCAGGCTTTTCATCAAACGCTTTAACCCGCCATGATTCATCGACTGACATGACACCGAAGGCTTTTGCTTCTTTGACTGGTACCTGTAGACAACCGATGGTCATATCCGCCCCGTTCTCTACATGTGCTGCTAACATATCGCCGTAATCCATCTTGTAGATATGATCGCCGGCTAAAATAAGCACATATTGTGGGCCATGCGTTTTTAAAATATCGACATTTTGATAAACGGCATCTGCTGTGCCTGCATACCAACCTTCTTGCGCTGTCTGCTGAGATGCGGGCAATAACTCCACAAACTCACCAAGTTCACCACGCATAAAACCCCAACCCTGTTGGATATGTCTTATCAGTGAATGTGACTTGTACTGGGTCAATATTCCAACACGACGAATACCAGAATTAATACAATTCGATAAGGGAAAATCGATGATTCTAAATTTACCACCAAAAGGGACTGCCGGTTTCGCTCGCCAGTCAGTCAATTGCTTCAGCCTTGATCCTCGCCCTCCCGCTAAAATTAGTGCCACTGTGTCTCGTGTAAGACGACTGACAAAACGCGTGCTATTATTGACTGACATGAGAGATCTCCAAGCGTTTAATAATTAAAATAGGCTATTAGACTGCCACAGGATTTCACATTCATCAAAAAAAAATTATTTGGAAATTCGAGACTATGGTTTTAGAAAAAAAATTATCTGAAGATTTCGTTAAGATCATAGAAGCGCGTCATCATGATCCTTTCTCTGTACTAGGTTTACATACTGATGGTAAACAGGCGACTGTCACGGTATTTCTGCCCGATACACAGACCGCTTCTTTGAATAATAAACTGCCCTTAGACCGCATAGAAGGGACTGATTTATTCCAATGGTCTGGACCTTCAAAGTCCCTAGAAACCCCCTACCAAATTAACCGCACAAATAGTGATGGAACCCACTTGCAACATTATGATGCTTATGCTTTTTTACCCCAACTGTCAGATTTTGATTTACATCTGTTTTCAGAGGGTAAACATTGGCATGCTTATCGTTTTTTTGGTGCCCATCATCATGAAGTCGATGGTGTAGAAGGCATACTCTTTTCGACATGGGCACCCAGTGCAGAACGCATTAGTGTCATTGGTAATTTCAATCAATGGGATGGTCGTTGTCACCCCATGCGAGTCCGTGGTGGTAATGGTGTTTGGGAATTATTTATCCCAGGCTTGACCGCCGGGGAACTCTATAAATTTGAAATTCGTAACCGCGATGATGGCTCTCTGCACGCGAAAATGGATCCATATGCGCAACAATCAGAGCTTCGACCAGGTACGGCATCTGTTATCGCTCCTCTCACGCATCATGACTGGCAAGACGAATCATGGATGGCAGATCGCGCGGCCGCCGATTGGTTACACCAACCTCACTCGGTCTATGAAGTACATTTAGGCTCGTGGAAACGCAATGCTGAAGGCGAATTTTTAAGTTACAGGGAACTGGCTGATAACCTCGTTCCTTATGTGAAAGAGCTCTGTTTTACCCATATTGAGTTATTACCTATTACTGAACATCCCCTAGATATTTCTTGGGGCTATCAAACTACGGGCTATTTTGCGCCGACCAGCCGATTTGGCTCTCCTGATGAACTTCGTTATTTTATCGATCTATGCCATCAACACAATATTGGTGTGATTTTAGATTGGGTTCCCGGCCATTTTCCTAAAGATAACCATGGTTTAGCCCGTTTTGATGGTAGCGCTTTATATGAGCATGCTGATCCGCGACAAGGTGAGCACCAAGATTGGGGAACGCTGATTTTCAACTATGGCCGTAGTGAGGTCACTAACTTCCTATTGTCGAGCGCGATGTATTGGTTAGAAGAATTCCATATCGATGGCTTACGCGTTGATGCTGTCGCTTCAATGCTTTACTTAGATTATTCACGTGAAGCTGATCAGTGGGTTCCGAATATACATGGAGGCAGAGAAAACCTTGAAGTGATTGCCTTCTTACAGCATCTCAATACAGTCTTACATCAAAGCCATCCCGGCTGCTTAATCACGGCGGAAGAATCAACATCCTATCCGATGGTCTCACGTCCAGCTCATATGGGTGGCTTGGGATTTTCCATGAAATGGAATATGGGGTGGATGCACGATATTTTAGACTATATGCATCAAGATGCGATCCACCGTCGCCATCACCATGACTCTTTAACTTTTGGATTATTATACGCTTTTACTGAAAACTTTGTTCTGCCCTTTTCTCATGACGAAGTGGTTCACGGCAAAGGGTCAATGCTAACTAAAATGCCTGGTGATGAGTGGCAACGTTTTGCTAATTTACGCTTGCTCTATACCTTCATGTTTACCTACCCGGGTAAAAAGCTTTTATTTATGGGATCTGAGTTTGGCCAAGGCACTGAGTGGAATTGCGAAAAGACGTTAGATTGGTATGTTTTACAATATCCACAACATCAAGGTCTTAAAACGCTGGTTTCTGATCTCAATAAACTCTACACCCAGACACCTGCCCTGTACCGGCATGAGTTCGACCCGCAAGGTTTTGAATGGTTAGATTGCAGTGATCGTGAACAGTCTATTTTGAGTTATATCCGCAAAGATGGCGAACAACATGTTATTACAATTTTCAACTTCACACCGGTACCACGTGAAAATTATCACATCGGAGTTCCTGAGTTAGCACAGTACTATATTATATTAAGTTCAGATTCGCAATTTTATGGTGGCAGTAATGTGGATAATTTTTCTGTCTTAGAAGCTGATGCTATTCCGTGGTCTGATCGACCTTATTCAATTTCAGTGAATCTACCGCCACTATCCGGCATCGTGCTTCAAAAAGCCTCGCTTTAATTTAGCTCAACATAAAAAGAAAAAGGGAGCTATTCGCGCCCTTTTTTTATCTAAACAACTTTTTAAATTATCGTTTTGTTAATTGTCTAATCAGCTTAATCAAACTCATCGTCGAACTATCATGTGCCGAAATAGCTCTATCTGGCTGTAGATCAGGTAGAATGGCTTTAGCCAACTGTTTTCCTAATTCTACGCCCCATTGATCAAATGAGTTGATATTCCAGACCACGCCTTGCACAAAAACTTTATGTTCGTATAAGGCGACTAATTGGCCTAACATTTCTGGTGTCAGTTGTGGGAACAATAAGGTGTTGCTTGGGCGATTACCAGGGAAAATTTTGTGGGGCAGTAATGCTTCTAACTCAGCGCCTTCTAGGCCTTCATTAACTAATTCAGTCCGCACTTCTTCTGCTGATTTACCTTTCATCAATGCTTCTGACTGTGCCAAACCATTGGCAAGTAAAATAGATTGATGCTCACATTCAGGGTAATGACTGTTAATAGGTAACACAAAGTCAACGGGAGTAATTTGTGTCCCTTGATGAATCAATTGAAAATAAGCATGTTGGCCGTTGGTGCCTGGCGTACCCCAAATGACAGGGCCTGTTTTATAACTGATACGCTGGCCTGCTCGATTTGTCACTTTACCGTTACTCTCCATATCCAGCTGTTGCATATGGATTGGAAAGCGGGCTAAGGAGTGGTCATAAGGTACGATAGCTTGCGTATGGGAACCAAAGAAATTGACATACCAAATACCTAACATGCCCATTATCACGGGCATATTATCTTCAAACTGTTGGTTTTTGAAATGGTTATCCATCTCATGACCACCCTCTAATAAACGTTCAAAATTATCCATACCAACATAAAGTGCAATCGGTAAGCCTATGGCACTCCATAAGGAATAACGGCCGCCTACCCAATCCCAGATTTCAAACATATTTTTGGTATCGATACCAAATTCTGATACAGCTTGTGCATTAGTCGACACTGCAACGAAATGCTTAGCTACATCTTCTTGTTGTCCGGATTGCAAAAACCAAGTCCGTGCTGATTGCGCATTAGTCAAAGTTTCTAGGGTCGTAAACGTTTTAGATGCGACGATAAATAAAGTTGTTTCTGGGGCCAAGTTTTCGAGTGTCGTGCTTAAATCTGTGCCATCAACATTCGATACAAAATGGACGTCAATCCCTTGGATGCCATACGGTTCTAATGCATCACAAATCATAGCAGGACCTAGATCCGAACCACCGATCCCGATATTCACCATGTCAGTAATTTGTTTCCCTGTATAGCCTACCCACTCACCGCTATGGACTTGGTCACAGAACTGTTTCATTTGCGCCAATACCGTATTGATCCCCGGCATAATATCTTCGCCGTCAACCATAATTGGGGTATTACTCCGATTTCGGAGTGCTATATGAGAGACCGCACGGCCTTCTGTTGTATTAATTGCTTCACCGGAGTACATACGGTCTATCCAACCTGATAAATCGAGTGACTCTGCTAAGGCAACGAGCTTTCTAATGGTGTCCTTTGTAATCCTATTTTTCGAATAATCAAGCAATAGATCTCCGCTCGCTAATGAAAAATGTTCGAAACGACTCGCGTCTAGTGCAAACTCTTCACGCATTGAGACATATTTAAGGTCAGCATAATGACGCTCTAATGATAGCCATTCGGGTGTATTCAAAGGAGTCATATTTTTCTTCTATGTTTTAAGATTGTAAATAATTTGCTAATGCACCCCAAGCGATGGTTTCTTGTTCGCCGGTTGCCATTGTTTTAACACCTATCACTTGTTGGCTAATTTCATCTTCACCCAAAATCAAGGTCCATTGCGCTCTACTTCGGTCTGCTTGTTTAAACTGGCTTTTAAAACTACCACCACCACAATGTGTAATTAACCTAAAACCCGGTATTTGATCACGTAATTGTTCCGCTAGAATGGGTGCCTGTTTTGCGGCAGCAGCGCCTACCGCCACAATATAGGCATCGATGGCCTTAATCTCTGGCAAGGAATTTGTCGCCTCTAGCAGTGAAATAAGGCGTTCTAAACCAATCGCAAAACCAATCGCTGTTGCGCCTTTCCCACCCAGTTGGCTCACTAAACCGTCATAACGTCCACCAGCACAAACAGTCCCTTGTGAGCCTAATTGTTCGGTGACCCATTCAAAGACTATCTTACCATAATAATCTAAGCCCCGGACTAATCTCGGATTCTCTTCGTACGACAATCCCGCTTCGTTTAAAGCTTCACACAGCGCAGCAAACTCTTGTTTCGATTCATCATCTAAATGATCCAATAACCTCGGCGCTCCGTCATTTAGTGCCTGCATCTCAGGATTTTTACTGTCCAAAATACGTAAAGGATTAGTATGCAGCCGACGTTGGCTATCTTCATCTAATTTATCTCGATGAGCCTCAAAATAGCTAATCAGGGTGTCACGGTAAGCTAAACGCGCTTCTGTCGATCCCAGAGAGTTAATTTGTAAGGTAATGCCTGTTAAGCCTAGTTGCTTCCATAAACGGGCTGTCATTAAGATCATTTCTGCATCAATATCGGGGCCATTAAAACCGTAGGCTTCAACACCGACTTGATGAAATTGACGATATCGGCCTTTTTGTGGCCGTTCATGTCGAAACATTGGTCCCATGTACCAAAGACGTTGTGTTTGATGAATTAAGCCGTTTTGCATGGCCGCTCTTACGCAACCGGCAGTTCCTTCTGGCCGCAGAGTAAGGCCATCACCATTTCTGTCTTCGAAGGTATACATTTCTTTTTCAACGATGTCCGTCACTTCACCGATAGACCGGCTAAACAAGGCTGTTTTTTCGACAATTGGGAAACGTATTTCTTGATACCCATAACTGGATAAAACTTTGTTTAGCGTTGCTTCTACTGACTGCCAATAGGGTGTCACGTCTGGCAGAATGTCATTCATTCCCCTGACTGAACGGATACTTTCTGCCACTTAACTAATGTCCTTTATCTGAATAACTTTTTCTGGATGAGATTGTGCTTTCTGACGTGCAATGCGCTGTCTAATCTCTTTTTCTAGCTCATCGACTAACGCTTCATTTTCAACTTTATGATTGGGGTTGCCATCGACATATAATAAATTAGGCGTACCACCTGTCAGACCAATCACTGCTCCTTTTGCTTCGCCTGGTCCGTTCACCACACAGCCAATAACAGCAACATCCATCGGTTCAGTGATGTCTTCCAAACGCGCTTCGAGTGCATTTACTGTTGAAATAACATCAAACTGTTGGCGTGAACATGATGGACAAGCAATTAGGTTAATTCCTTTGTTTCTTATTTTGAGACTTTTTAAAATGTCAAAACCCACTCTGATCTCTTCTACTGGATCAGCAGCCAGTGAAACTCGAACGGTGTCACCGATCCCTTCTGATAACAACATACCTAGCCCAATAGCTGACTTCACTGATCCAGAACGTAAACCACCGGCTTCAGTAATACCGAGATGTAACGGTTGTTCTATCTGATCGGCTAATTTTCGATAGGCATGCACGGTCATAAAGACATCTGATGCTTTTAGGCTGACTTTAAAGTCTGGGAAGTTGAGTCGGTCTAGGATATCAATGTGGCGCATTGCTGATTCAACTAACGCTTCTGGCGTTGGCTCACCATATTTCTTTTGTAAATCTTTTTCTAGCGAACCGGCATTAACACCAATACGAATCGGAATACCATGATCACATGCGCTTTCTACAACCGCTCTAACCCGATCGTCGCGACCGATATTACCTGGGTTTATCCTCAAACAATCAACGCCTAATTCAGCAACACGTAATGCAATTTTATAATCAAAATGAATATCTGAAATAAGCGGTAAATTCACACGTTGTTTAATTTTACCAAATGCTTCTGCTGCCTCCATTGACGGTACCGAGACTCGTACTAAGTCAGCACCTGCTTTTTCTAAACTGTTAATTTGGGCTACAGTGGCATCGACATCACACGTTTCTGTGTTGGTCATGCTTTGTACCGCTATTGGTGCATCACCGCCGACAGGCACATTACCAACCATAATCTGACGTGACTTCCTACGAACAATAGCTTGGTATGCATTACTCATCTATAGCGTACTCGACCAAGGTAATTATAGTCACTGCGTTAATATTGGTCACGTTGCACCTGTTTAGATTCTTCTGAATCAGGAAAACTGCCTCGCAATAAATTGCTGTAACTAGCAACCGCATCTTTATCGCCAATTTTCTGCTCCGTTTTAACGGCTTGTAACAAAGCTTGTGGTGTCCAACGCACTGCGTTGCCGTAACGCTCAATATAAGTACGTGATGTCAAATACTCACCTTGTTGATAGCTAATTTTCGCCATTGCCAACAATGACTTGCCTAGTATTGGGTTAATTTGCAAGGCTTTATGTAGATATTGTTCTGCTTGTACGCTATCAGGTATACGATTGGTGCATAAACCAGCATTTTCATAAGCGCCACCGGGGCTACGATACAAAGGGTTTCTAATTGCGGCTAAGAAATGAGGAACCGACTCCTCATAACGTCCTTGACCACATAAAAAAGCGCCATAATTATTTTGGGCTTGAGAGTAATTTGGTTCAAGGCTAACTGCTTGCTTATAGTGGTGCTCTGCTTTATCCACTTCACCTAAACGTTGGTACAAAAGTGCAATCGTATTGTGCGCGCTAGGCAAATTAGAACATTGCTTTAAGGCTTTTTCTAGTTTACCTAAAGCGATTTCATAATCGCCGCGTTGCATGTAGTTCAAGCCCAATTGCACATTGAGCTGTGCGGCTTTTTTATCAGGTTTGATATATAGGACAGAGTCTGGCCTTATATTACTATTTCCTGTTTGGCCTTGGCAGCCAGATAAAACAAACAGAGAGACCATGAGCATTAAAGCAATTTTATTCATCAGACAGCGTCAGCCTCTTTCTCATTAAGACGTTGGGTTCGACGTGTTTTATCCTGCACTTCCCCTGCTAATTGTCCACAGGCCGCCACGATTTCGTCACCGCGTGTTTTACGAACCGTTGCCACATAACCACCATCTAGTAGTTGCTGTTTAAAGCGGCTAATGACGTTTCTTGATGAACAAACATAGTCCGTTCCCGGGAAAGGGTTGAAAGGAATCAAATTAATTTTGGTCGGTAAGCCTTTCAATATTCTCATTAAATCTTTGGCATCTTGTTCCGAATCATTGATTCCTGCCAGTAGAACGTATTCTATCGTGATATGGCGACTTTTATGACCAGCAACATAACGCTGACAAGCTTCTAATAAAATAGCAATCGGGTATTTTTTATTCAGTGGAATGATTTCATCACGCAGTTTGTTATTAGCTGCATGTAGTGACACTGCTAAGCTGACATGACAATCTTCACGTAGCTTATCAATCATCGGCACCATACCTGATGTACTCAATGTGACTCGGCGCCAAGAGATACCATAGGCTAGGTCATCACGCATTAGATTCATTGCGCTGATAACATTTTTGTAGTTGGCTAACGGTTCCCCCATGCCCATCATCACTACATTAGTAACGACACGCTTACCCTTAGGCTCCTTACCTAAATATTCATTGGCTATCCAAACCTGGCCAATGATTTCGCTTGCTTCTAGGTTTCTGTTAAAGCCTTGCTGGCCTGTCGAGCAAAATGTACAGGCCAATGCACAGCCCACTTGCGATGATACGCAAAGAGTGCCTCGTTCATTTTCAGGGATATAGACTGTTTCAATGACATTACCGCACGACAGCTTGATAATCCACTTTCTGGTCCCGTCAGTTGAAATAAGTTCTTCGAGTACTTCTGGTAATGCTAGGGAAGCTTTATCGGATAATGTTTGACGTAATGACTTACTTAGGTTGGTCATCTCGTTGAAATCAGTCACACGGTATTGATATATCCATTGTACTAATTGACGCGCACGGAAAGATTTTTCACCAATTTCAGTGAAAAATGCTTCCAGACCTGAGAGGTCTAAACCAAATAAGTTTGTGCGCGCCATAAATGATTACTCAGCTACTTAGCGTGTACGTGTGAGTATAGTTGATCTTCAGTGAAGAAATAGGCGATTTCACGTGCTGCACTGTCTGTTGAATCTGAACCGTGAACAGCATTTTTATCAATGCTTTTTGCCAAATCTGCACGAATAGTGCCCGCATCAGCATCCGCTGGGTTTGTAGCTCCCATCAAATCACGATTTTTCAATACAGCACCTTCGCCTTCTAGCACTTGTATCATGACCGGGCCTGATGTCATAAAGCTAACCAAGGCACCAAAAAATGGGCGCTCACTGTGTTCTGCGTAAAAACCTTCTGCTTGTTCTTGACTTAGGTTCACCATGCGCGCCGCCACAATTTTCAAACCTGCTTTTTCAAAACGGGTGTAAATGTCGCCAATTGCATTGGCTGCTACTGCATCAGGTTTAATAATAGAAATAGTGCGTTCGATCGACATGGTGATTCCTTAATATATAAAGTAGGTTAAAACTTTATCATTTTAGCATTTTATGGCTGTCATGATAGAACTATTGGGATAGAATTATTGTAATCGTGTTAATTTTATTGATTGGTCGACAATGACAAGTTGTCCGACCACAACCTAGGCACCCACTAAATTATGCATCAATCCTTTAAACGCATCGGGCTCTTTATTCGCAAAGGTGATCCTATTCTCGAAAATGCTGTTGTTCAGATCAGCCAATCTTTGACAAAGCAGTCTCTAACGATTGTCATTAATGAACCGCTTAGCTTCTTACCTAAACTCGATGTTGTGTCTATATCAGACTTTCCTGATCGTTGTGATCTCACCATTGCGATTGGTGGAGATGGAACTTTGCTCTCAGCCTCCCGTGCCTTAGCAGGAAGTAATTTGCCTTTAGTTGGCATTAATGTCGGCCGACTTGGTTTTTTAGCCGATGTCACGTTAGATAAATTAGAGACGCAATTGTCACAAATTCTGGCCGGTGAATACCGCGAAGATACCCGTTTTTTAATGCAAGCGACCATCAATGGTACTAGTAAGCCTATTGGCCTCGCGATGAATGATATCGTAATTCATGCTTATCAAAGTTTGCATATGATTGAGTTTGAGACAGCCATTAATGGTCGATTCCTCAATAGCCAACGTGCAGACGGTATTCTTGTCGCGACGCCTACAGGATCGACAGCTTATGCCATGTCTACCGGCGGACCAATTTTAGATGTCGACCTTAATGCCTTAGTATTGGCCTCTGTATGCCCTCATACGCTAAGTAATCGACCCTTGGTCATCGCAGCCGATAGTATCGTCGAGATTACGCTCAGTGAAAAAACGGTTGGCAGCTGTATGGCTACTTGTGATGGTCGCCCAGGCCATATTATTCAGCCTGGTGACACTATTCGCATTGAGCGTCACCCTAATACGATTACGCTATTGCATTTGGAAGATCATGACCACTACTCTATCTTGCGTGCAAAACTGGAATGGGGCCGTAAACTGACATGATAAGCCATTTTAGCGTACGCCACCTTGCTGTCGTCGAAAACCTTGAGCTCGACTTTAGTTCAGGCATGACCTCCTTAACCGGTGAAACTGGTGCGGGCAAATCAATTTTAGTCGACGCCCTAGGCTTAGTTTTAGGCGATCGCGCTGATTCAAATATGATTCGTCACGGCCACGACCGCGCCGAAATTGAAGCACACTTTGATATCGACCATAACCCTAAATTACAACAATGGCTTATTGAACAAGAACTCGATGATGACGGTCAATGTTATTTACGCCGCACTATTTCCCGTGATACCGCCTCACGTGGTTACATCAATGGTCGCGCTGTCCCACTCACGCAATTACGTGTTATTAGCGAACACAGCATTGATATCCATGGCCAACATGCTCATCAGTCGTTAATACGTGCCGATACACAACGTCACATACTCGATACTGTCGCAGGTACTAAATCCTTATTGGAACAATTATCGGCGGCTTACAAACAGTGGCAAGTCATTAAACACAATATAACCGAACAAGAACGTCAGTCAGCGCAACATACTGCTCAGCTTAATTTACTGCAATATCAAGTCAATGAACTTTCCCCCCTCAACTTGATCGATGAGCGTGTTCAATCATTAATTCGTGATCAACAAAAACTGGCTCATGCCTCGCAGCTTATTACAGCAGCACAATCCGGATTATTTCAATTAGTTGATCAAGAACAGGGCTCAGCCTATAGCATCGTGACACACACTTTATCAGAATTAGCGGATCTGACTGATATTGAACCACAATTCACTAATATTATTGAATCGTTAAGCTCTACCGTCGTTCAAATCGATGAATCGGTCAGTGAATTACGGCATTATTTGGATAGCACTGAACTTGATCCTCAGCTACTCGAAGAAGTTGATAATGAATTGTCGGCTTTGCATCAATTAGCCCGCAAACATCATGTTGAGGTTGAAGCTTTACCGGCCCACTATACTGCGTTGTGTGAACAATTGGCTCAATTGACCAATCGCGATCAACAACACGCTACACTGCAGGCACAGTTAATCGCTCAAGAAGCCCTTTGTCGAAAGTTGTGTGAACAAATTAGTAACCAAAGACAGAAAGCCGCCCCTAAGTTAGCAAGCGAAATCACTGATACAATTCAACAGCTCGCGATACCTGGTGGCCGTTTAGAATTTATTGTTAAACCGACACCTGATGAACGATTTAATGAAACTGGCTTTGATCATATCCAGCTGCTCGTCAGCACAAATCCCGGGCAAGTAGCTGGCGAACTCGGCAAAGTTACATCTGGTGGTGAGTTGGCTCGTATTAGTTTGGCTATTCAGGTGGTCACTGCTGGTACGCGCAGTGTGCCTACTTTGGTGTTTGATGAAGTCGATGTCGGTATTGGCGGAGGTACCGCAGAAATTATAGGTCAACATTTGCGTCAATTAGCATCAACCCGACAGATTATTTGTATCACCCATTTGCCGCAAGTAGCCGCCCAGGCGCATCAACAAGTCCAAGTCACCAAGAAGCAACAAAAAGACACTACATTTATTGAGCTGGCCACATTATCCGAGTTACAACGTATCGAGGAGATTGCTCGGATGTTAGGTGGCGTCAAAATCACAGACACCACCCGATCTCATGCTCAGGAAATGTTAAGCCAATTAGGTTAACCTTTGCCTACTTTTTTTCTGCTTGGCAACGCTTACAGATACCATAAATATACAGACTATGCTTTGTCATTTTAAAGCCTTTTTCTTCTGCAATAGCCAGTTGACGTTGTTCGATAATTTCATCTATAAACTCTTCAATTTGGTTGCAGCTGACGCACAGTAAATGATCATGATGCGCGCCATCTCCTAATTCAAAAACCGCATGACCACCATCAATACTTAAGCGAGATACTAAACCTGCGCCTTCAAACTGTGTCAGTACACGATAGACTGTTGCTAAGCCAACTTCTTCACCACTGCCTAATAGCGCTTTATAAACATCTTCTGCACTCATATGCCGTTGTTCAGAGGCTTCTAATATTTCTAAGACCTTCATCCTAGGTAAGGTGACCTTCAGTCCTGCTTTTCTTAATCCTTGTCTTTCCATATTCATAAAAGATGCCTCGTCGAAACTGAACGATTAGCGTATCATCGCAGTTTGGTAATTAATTAAGATGTTCAATATAAATGAAAACTGTCCTTATTTACACTTTTTCGTTTCTTGCTTTATTCATAACGGGCTGCGCCAAGGATAAAATTCCTGGTGTCTACCGCATTGATATCCAACAGGGCAATAATATCACCCAGGATATGATTAATCAGCTAAAACCAGGCATGACTAAAAATCAAGTGGCTTATGTCATGGGTACACCATTGATCATTGACACTTTTCACCCAGATCGTTGGGATTACATTTATAGTTTTCACCCAGGTAATGAGCAACGTAAACAGCGTCGCATTACCGTCTATTTCAAAAATGAGTCACTAGATTTCATTAACGGTAATACCCGTATTGTTGCCCGAGAAGAAATGCCTCAGACCTTTAAAGTGGATAGTAGTGTTATTGTACCGTTGTCTAATAAAAAGGTCGGCTTAATCGAGGGGATCAAAGAAAAAATCGGCATAGAGGATGAAAAGAGCGTTGACAGTGAAACAGAAAAGGTTGACCTTTTTGAAAACCGCCCTGTTCCTGTCCCAACTAAATCAAAAGGTCTTATCGATCGTATTACAGATTCGGTTAGTGCTATTGATATTCAGAATGATGTACAAGAAGTTAAAGATGACAACAAACTGGGATTACTGAAGCGCTTTATCGGTTTAGGTAAAGAAGACACTGCTGAAGAACCCGATATTGTTGCCGCTCCTGACATTGTTGAACCTAAGGTCGTCATTACTGAACCTGAGGCACCTAGCCTTTTTCAGCGTTTTAAAAATGCTGTCGGTCTAGGCGAGTAAACTCACGTTTTTTACTCAATCCAATCTACAGCTATAAACTGGTCTTGTTCTGGACGATAACTGAATAACTCGCCAATACGCACGTCAAAGTACCAGCCATACAGACTTAAATCACCTTGTTCAACACGTTCTTTAATACAAGAAAAGCTAAGTAAATTGTCGAGTGAGACTAAAACTGCAGCTTGTTCACAGGCTGTTAATTGCTCTGATGTTTCATGTTCTGCATGGCTGACTTTCACTTTATCCTTAGCCGCTTGTGCAATCGTAACCCATGGATGGATGAACTGTGAGGTTGTTGTGCCATTATCATCCCATAATGCCTGTATCCCGCCACAATTGGCATGGCCCATCACAATAATATTTTCTACTTTTAAATTGTTAACAGCAAACTCTAAAGCAGCGCTGGTACCGTGATAGTGCCCTGCACTTTCCCAGGGAGGTACTAAATTGGCTACATTGCGAACAATAAATAAATCGCCAGGATCGCAATCCGTTAAAATTGCGGGATCCACACGTGAATCACAACACGCGACCATTAATGTTTTGGCCGGTTGACCTTCTTTCATACTGGCATATAAGCGTCTATCATCACCAAAATATTGCTGCTGGAAACGTTTGAACCCACCAATTAATTTTTTTGTGCTCGCCATTCTTTAATCTCTTTCTCCATTGAGCCCGAATAAGATATCAGACAATAAAAAGCTATCGTTACATATTGCAACGATAGCTCATAGGTACTACAATTTAACTCAAGCTTATTAACTTAAGTATTGTGTTATTTTTCTTGATTATCACGCGCCCATTTAGCACTAGCGTCAAACCACTTTTGCTTAACACTTCGCTTCCTGGCTAAATCTATATTCGCTTCGTACCATTTTTTCTTCACATCTGCAGGTGAATCAGCGCCGTTGTTCGCTTCATACCAAGGATTATCACTTCGTTCTGTTCGTGCCGCAGCTAAATTGGCCTCATACCATTTCTTTTTCACATCGGCATGCGGATCCTCGGTTAGGTTTGCTTCATACCAGGGTACAACATCACCGTCCTCTACTGATGCTTGATTCGCTTCATACCACTTCTGCCTTGTTGCCCTGACATTTGATAGTGCAACGGCCAAGTTCGCCTCATACCATTTCTTCTTAGTATCCACATGCTGCTGTAAATTGGCTTCATACCAAGGCGTTTCTACTTCTGCCACCGGTTGCAAGGCTGCTTCATACCATTTATTTTGATTCACTCTTGCGGCTCTGGTATTCGCTTCATACCACTTATTCTTAATTTGTTTTTCTTTTGCTAATGCAAGGTTAGCTTCATACCATTTCTTTTTCACATCGGCATGTGGATTAACAATTACATTCGCTTGGTGCCACGGTTTGCTTTGTCTAGCATGACGTGCTTGTTCCAAGTTAGATTCAAACCATCTTTGTTTGGTATCACTGACTTTTTCATCACTAAATTCATACCAATGCTTTTCTGTTTTAGCAGTGTCTAAGTTAGCTTCATACCATTTTTCTTGGCTTGCACGAGCAACTTCCAAGTTAGCTTGATACCACTTCTTCTTGATATCAGCATGTGGGTCAACATGCATATTTGCTTCATACCATGGCGTTGGCTGTATATTAGCCTGTTGCCGATTAGCTTCATACCACTTTTTCCGAGTTGCCTTAACAGAGGTAGCTGCCGCTTTTAAGTTAGCTTCATACCATTTTTTCTTAGTATCTAAATGCTTGCTCATATTTGCTTCATACCAAGGTGCTCCTATCGCCTTTGCTGGTAAGATATTCGCTTTATACCATGGCGTCACTGTTATTTCAGAAGATGTGGCTCGATTAGCCTGATACCATTTTTTAGTTTTTTTTGATGCTTTTCCTTGCTGATTATCGACCCATTTTATGTTGATATCTATTGTCGTACTCATCGTATAACCCTCCCGAGATAGTTTATTACCCAAGTCGATAGTACATTAAACATTACATAGGCGACAACTTTTATATCGTTTAAAGCTTGCCTTAATCCCCTTTATTCAAAGCACTGTTTCTCTGCTTTTAACTGCTGTAACGAGGCAATACGCTGTTCAACTAATAACATTCTACGCTGCTCCTTCTCTTCTACTGTCGATGAGTAGCCTAGATACGCCACACCTGCTAAACCTTGTAACACAGGGACAAAACCCATTACCACCATCGCTGCTGCTACTTTATTGGCATCGTCTTCATAAAAAGGTGCTTTATAGGTGTAACGATAAGGCTGCATATTTCGAATTGTATTATCTAAACCGACACAACTCAATTGTTCAACTTGTTCATTACGCTCTATCACTGGTGGTTCAAAATAAATGGGTTCTACTGGTACAGCCGGTAACGTTAATGCCTGAGATGTTGATCCCAGCCATAATAATAAGGATAAGCTCATTATCATTGTCATTGGTTTTAACCGCATAGAGCCTTCTCCTAAATTTATTTTATTAATTATATCATCGGCATATATTCACAAATATCCAGTTTTAAATCATTTTTTCGCTATTTCGGTTGGATTCGTCAGGTGTCAGACCTAACTCATAGTTTTGTCTTTCTATTTGTCATACGATGCGCAAGTAGATGACCTAACAAATGAGAGTATATAATGATTCCTGAAGTACATGATAATGAAAAACGCGGTTTTGCCAGAATGGCCCTTGATACTCTGGTCGCCTTCACCATAAAACATAAAGCTGATAAAACATATCAAGCTACAAGTAAAAACCTAAGTACTACTGGACTGTATATGACGACCGAAGAATCATTGGCGTTAGGTACGGATATTGAATTAATTATGACCCCTAACAACCCTAAATTATCCCCTTTTGTTGCTGAGGGGACAGTTATTCGTTGTATTCCTGATGAGTTTGATACCACACTTTATCATGTGTCTGTTTCGCTAACGGAAACACATTAGATAGTGGTATTTATAATCGATAGCTCGCCGCTATCATCACTTTAGACACTAAAGACATTGTATATTTAATTGGTTGGGGTAAATCGATTCCACCTGCTGATATCGCTATTGCTCTGTGATGTGCTTCATCTTCTCGCATTTGCTCAAGGATAGCCCGGCTTTTGGTATCTTCGATACTTATATTGTCTAAATGTTGATCTAAATGCTTAACGACTTGTGTTTCTGTTTCAGCAACGAAACCCAAGCTCCATTTATCACCCACTTTCCCTGCCACCACACCTAATGCTAACGATCCTGCGTACCACAGTGGGTTAAAAACACTGGTATGTCCCCCCAGCTGATGAACACGCTGTTCACACCAAGCAAGGTGCTCACTCTCTTCCAACGCCGCTTGCGCCATTGATTCTCTTACTTCGGGTAAGTTTGCTGTTAATGATTGGCCTTGGTATAAAGCCTGAGCCGAGACTTCACCAGCATGATTAATACGCATCAAGCGCATTGATTCTGCTCGCTGTGCTTCTGATAAGTTTGGCTCTATTAGGTCTTCACCAGGTACTACTCTGTCACTAACCTCGGGGTTACCCAATAGCGTTTTTATCGTTTTGTCACATTCGATGACCAAACTGTCGATGAAATTAAGATATCGCATTACATCACTATATAAAATTTAAGTAATTTATTCTAGACTGCCCCCATCTTGAAAAAATCTTCTAATGTCGCTGCCAATTCCTGAGGGTGGAATTTAGATACATATGCATCAGCACCAACGTTTTTACCCATACTTTGATTCGCCACAGCTGTTAAGGAGGAATGCATAATGACGGGTATGTGTTTTAGCCTAGGATCTGCTTTAATTTTTTGTGTAAGTACGTAACCATCCATTTCAGGCATTTCAACATCGGTTAACACTAGTTGAACCTCATCCATGACATCCGTACCAGCAGCTTCACACCGCGTTGCCATTTTATCTAATTCATTCCAGGCATTCGCACCATTGATATTCTGAATATATTTCACGCCCATGTGTTCAAGTGTTACGGTAACTTGTTTCCGGGCAATAGCGGAATCATCTGCAAATAAGATAGTATATTGTTTTTCTGTATCAAGTTTCTGGATGTTTTCTAGTTCCATCTTGTCATAAAAACCACCTGCATCAGCCAATACTTTTTCAACATCCATGATCATCACTAAACGTCCATCATCAAGCTCTGATACCGCTGTCACTAAGCCACCTAAACGCTTCGATAATAGTGGGGGAGGCCCTTTTACTTGCGCCCAGTTCAAACGTTGAATGGTCTCAACCGCCGTTACTAAAAAGCCTTGGACGTGAGTATTATATTCTGTAATCATCAGGATTCTAGGCTCATCAACTGATTTTAAATTACAGAACTTTTGTAAATTGATAATCGGCACCATATCTCCGCGAAGGCTAACGAAGCCTTCAACCCCTTCAGGCATTTCTGGTGCGGTGGTAATTTCGGGTATATTCAGTACTTCCCGTACTTTAAACACATTAATACCGAACACTTCGTTACGGCCGGTTTCGTCGTTTGTCCCTAAATTAAAAAGTAATACTTCTAGATGATTGGTACCAGCAAGTTTAGTTCTTTCATCAATAGAGTCTATTAAATTAGCCATAATGATCTTCAATTCCTAAAGCATTAACATTAAAAAGTTATAACATAAAGTCTTTATAGTGTGTTATCTATTTAGGGTCAACCGTCTTGTTCCGTTATCGGCATAAAGTACCTACTTCATTAGCAAAAAGGTGAATTACTCGACAATTCTATCGTGCTTTTTTACTTCTTAACCTTATTTTCAACTTAAGCGTCTCGAATTGGTTTAAAACCGAAAGTCAACTTAGAGTGTTAAATAAACGTTAGAATAGACTTAGTCCGTTTTATTAATTTTTACTATATCTTGGCTTATCTGTTCAGAACGATATCCAATGTAATGAGATCCCACCGCTATGTCGGAAAAAAAAGTGCATGACCCCTTTTCAACACGTGAAGCTGAAAACTACGATAATCCAATCCCAAGCCGGGAATTCATTCTAGAAATTTTACAGCAGAATAACCGGCCATTGACCCGCCGTAGTATCGGAAAACTGCTCGGTTTATCCGGTGAAGAACAAACCGAAGCCTTACGTCGTCGTTTAAGGGCGATGGAAAGAGATGGTCAGTTACTCCGCAATCGTAAAAGTGCTTACGGCGTCATGTCGAAAATGAATTTGGTTACTGGCCGTATCACAGGTCATCAAGATGGCTTTGGTTTCTTAATTCCTGATGAAGGTGGTGAAGATTTATTCTTAAGCCAACGTGAAATGCAAGTCGCCTTGCACGGTGATCGTGGCGTAGCTCGTGTTACTGGCGTCGATCGCCGTGGCCGCAAAGAAGGTGCGATTGTTGAGATAATTAAACATGGTAATGAGCGTATTGTCGGCCGCCTAGTTTCCGATGCAGGCATTTATTACCTGATTCCCAATAACCGACGTATTAGTCAAGACATTTTGATTCCACCTGACAAATTAATGTCAGCTAAAGCCGGACAAATAATTGAAATTGAAATCACAGACCACCCAAACCGTCACCGTTCTCCTTTAGGACAAGTGGTAACGGTTCTAGGTGACCATCTGGCACCGGGTATGGAGATTGATATTGCCCTACGTGACTTCGAATTACCGCATAACTGGACGCCAGAAGCCTTAAATCAGGCTGAGTCCTATGGCGAGCAGATTCCTGAAACAGCCATTGATGGCCGCCTTGATTTACGTCATTTACCTTTGTTAACCATTGATGGTGAAGATGCCCGTGATTTTGATGATGCCGTTCATGCTGAAACTATAGATGGTGGTGGCTGGCGATTATGGGTTGCAATTGCCGATGTGTCTTATTATGTGACACCTAATAGTCCTCTTGATCAGGATGCACAAGAACGCGGTACATCGGTCTACTTCCCAAGCCAGGTGATTCCTATGCTGCCTGAATCCCTGTCAAACGGCCTCTGTTCTCTCAATCCTGACGTTGATCGCTTATGTATGGTGTGCGAAATGACAATTGACATCGATGGCCAACTGATATCTCACCAATTTCATCAGGGCGTAATGAATTCAAAAGCACGGCTCACCTACACCCAAGTAGCTGCTATATTAGCCGATGATGATGCCGCATTACGTTCCCAATACAAAGCGGTTCTGCCTAGTTTGGAGACCATGTATGGCCTCTATAAAAAAATGCTCTCTGCCCGAGATAAGCGTGGTGCCATTGATTTTGAATTAACTGAAACCCAATTTTTATTTGATAGCAACCGTAAAATTGAAGCTATCGTGCCACGCGAACGTAATGATGCTCATCGTTTAATCGAAGAGTTTATGGTCGCTGCCAATGTATCCGCAGCGCAGTTCTTATTAAGCAAAGAACTGCCTGCCCTTTATCGCATTCATGAAACTCCTTCTGCTGAGAAATTATCTGGGTTACGAGAGTTTCTATCTGAACTGGGTTTATCTCTAGCTGGTGGGGATAAACCATCACCTCGTGACTATGCTAATTTGCTCAGTGCTGCCCACATGCGTCAAGATGCATATATACTACAAACCGTGATGCTTCGGAGTATGAAACAAGCCATGTATCATCCTGATAATCTAGGCCACTTTGGTTTGTCATTAGAAGCTTACGCTCATTTCACCTCACCCATTCGGCGTTACCCTGATTTATTAGTTCATCGAGGAATTTGTCATCTTATTAGCAATAAGAAAATCAATAAGTGGGCCTATTCACATGAAAACATGGTGCAATTAGGTGATCACTGTTCCATGGCAAGCCGACGTGCAGATGAGGCAACGCGTGATGTCAATGATTGGTTGAAATGCGAATTCATGCAAGATCATGTTGGCGAAAGTTATGACGGTGTCATCAGCGGTGTGACCGGTTTCGGACTTTTTGTTGAGCTCAGTGATATTTATATTGAAGGTCTGGTTCATATCACGGCATTGAAAAATGATTATTATAAATTCGATGCCACAGGCCATCGTTTAACGGGTGAGCGGATCAGAACTGTCTACCGCTTAGCTGATAAAATACGCGTCAAAGTAGTACGTGTTGACTTAGATGAGAAGAAAATTGATCTAGAATTGGCTTAAATATCAACTTTCCCTTGACCAGAAAAATAAAGGCCGTAGAATTACGGTGAGTGTAGCTCAGTTGGTAGAGCCCCGGATTGTGATTCCGGTGGTCGTGGGTTCGAGCCCCATCACTCACCCCATTTTCTTATTTTAACCTCACTTATTCTAGGTCTAATTTCTTTAGCTTATAGCGTAGTGCACGAAATGAGATACCCAGTATCTTCGCTGCTGCTGTTTTATTCCACCGTACAGACTCTAACGCTTCAGTAATCAATTGTCTTTCTTGAGCTTCTAGGTGCGCGCTTAAATCACTTGGCAAAGTTTTTTGATCTTGTTGTCGAACTGATTCTGACACCGGATCCTGTTTTGATAGGACTCGCGGTTGAATGTCAGGTAACATCAGATCTGTTTCAGTGATCACTCTGCCTTCCATCCAAGTCAATGCCCGCTCTAAGATATTTTCTAATTCACGTACATTACCTTTGAAATCATATCTTTGTAAAACATATATCGCTTCATCATTAATCTCTGGGGCTCCTTCTAGTCCATTTTTAACTGCTAATTGTTCTAAAATATAATCCACTAATAAAGGAATATCATCACGGCGTTCTCGCAATGCAGGTACAGATAACTCAATCACGTTCAGGCGATAAAACAAATCCTCTCGAAATGCTCCTTCTTGTACCTTTTCAGCAAGATTTTTGTGTGTTGCACACAAGATTCTGACATCAACAGCAATTTCTTCTTCACTGCCTAAAGCTCTTACGGCTTTTTCTTGTAAAGCCCTCAATAACTTCACTTGCATTATCAACGGTAAGTCGGCCACTTCATCTAAAAATAATGTGCCGCCAGCTGCTGCTTGGAACAAGCCTTCTTTATCGTTAACTGCGCCAGTAAAAGCACCTTTTTTATGCCCAAAGAATTCACTTTCAACGAGTTCCGCTGGGATAGCACCACAGTTAATGGGCACGAAAGGACTCTCTGCACGAACGCCCAACTCATGAATTAGTCGCGCGACTAACTCCTTGCCTGTGCCTGACTCACCACCAATGTAAACCGGCGCTTGGCTACGCGCCAATTTAGCTATTTTCCCTCTTAATAGTTGTATTGCTGGTGTGTCACCTAATAGCCTATGGCGTGATCGACGTTCCCGTTTCGTTGGTCGCGGTAAAGATAACTTCAGCGCGGTATCAACCAAGTCGCGTAAAACACGTAATTTTACGGGTTTAGAAATAAAGTCGAACGCACCTAACTTTAATGCTTGTACAGCTAAATCCATATTGCCATGTGCACTTATCACTGCAACCGGCAAGTCTGACTTATCAACCTGTAATGCTTTAACAAAATCCAAGCCACTCCCATCTGGTAGTCGCATATCTGTTAAACAAAAATCAAACGTTTGTTGCGATAGTGCTTGTTGTGCCTGAGAAATATTTTCTGCCGTAACGCAATCTATCGACATGCTTTCTAGCGTCATCGTTAACAGTTCAAGAATATCTGGTTCATCATCTATCACTAAAGCTTGTGGATTCATTTCAAATTCTCTTGTTTTCTCACTGGTATATGTAAACTAAAACAACTTTTGCCAACACGAGCAAAACCATAGTTTAATCGAACACCATTAGCCTGACATAGCTCACGGGCTAAATATAAGCCTAATCCGGTACCACCCTGCCGTTCTGACTGGAAAGGTTCAAATAAGGTCGGCAATATCGTATCTGAGACACCTGGTCCATTATCAATCACATCTACCAATGCTTCCTCACCTTCGAGTGCTAATATGACTTGTACGCGTTGCTCACCATCTATTGATCGAGAATAATGCCAAGCATTCTCTAATAAATTCCATAGCACTTGGCGCAGTTGTTCTGCATCGAGGTACACATTAGCTAACGGCACTTTTATAATCAGGTTAATGTCTTGTTCCAGTAATTGTTTATAGTTTATAAATTCAGCCACTAACTGCGTTAACCAAGATGCCAAGACGATCACTGTTGGCTCTACGGTTTTACGCCGACTCATTTGTAAGATTGTTTCAATAATATTATTCACTCGCGCACTATGGCGTTGAATAATATCAGTGAGCTTTCGTGTTTCAGGTTCGGCACCATTGGCTTCAGCGAGTAACTCCCCCGCATGACTTATAGCACCTAAGGGATTACGTACTTCATGCGCAATACTGGCTGTTAACTGTCCTAAGGACGCTAACTTTAATTGTTGTGCTTGTTGAGATATTGCCTCACTATTTTCAATATAGAGCACGGATTCTCCGCTATCCAACAAAATGGCATTAATGGCCAATTCGGGTAAATCTGGTTTAGCTTGGAACCGCATAAATGGCCGGCTAATATTTTGACGCCATTGCCAGAGTTGCTCGCCCAATTCGGGCACGCAATGTTTTAAAATCTGGGTTTTATTAGTATCCTCAATGGCTAACAACTGACGAGCAGATCGGTTACTTAACTGAATTTGACCTTCGGCATTAACAACCAACACACCTGTTTGCATACGATTAATAATGTGCTCATTTAGCATCGCTAAATTAATAATATCGGCAGCTCGCTCGTCGGCCAATTGTTGGCTAGCAGCAATCTTTTTGGATAAAACTTGCGTCAGAATAGCTGTCGCAAAAAAAGTGGCCCCTAAAATACCTGCATCACTATAGTCCGTCAGACCTATATTAAGTACTTGCGAATAGACCCCCTCTAATAAAATGGCAAGGGTTGCGATTGCGGCAATAAAGAGTGACAAACGGCCAGGCATTAATACGCCGCCTGCCACAACGACCACAACCAATAAAGAACCTAAGTTGGTTTTCAGACCACCACTCGCATGGATCAATAAGGATATGACGATAATATCAACCAATAACTGCAATTTCGTTGCAGTCGTGAAAGGCACCCAACGTTGCACTGTCATAAAAAGTAAGCCAACGGCAATTAAGAAATAAAGCTGGCTAACAAAGATATACAAACTGGCGTTAGATTCGCCTAAAAAGGCGGGGGGAAATCCTAAATAAAAAACAGCCAACAAAATGGCCGCTAAAAATAAACGGTAACTGGCAAATACGGTTAGCGATCGCCAAGAAGTAGTATCATTAATAAGATTAAGCTGGACGTTTAAGCCTGCCATTATTTTTCTTGCTGATCTGCCTCTAAATGACTGGCTGAACAATAAAATTTATTGGCTGCTAGAACGGCTTCTTGTTCTAAAATATGGAGCCCACAATGCTCACAAGTTACCATCTTCTCAATCGGTGATTCTAACTCTGATTGTTGTCGTTTTTGTTTACGTAGAAAACTACCGATAATCATATACAGTAATAGACCAAT
This sequence comes from Bathochordaeus stygius, assembly GCA_004367955.1. Lineage (NCBI taxonomy): Eukaryota > Metazoa > Chordata > Appendicularia > Copelata > Oikopleuridae > Bathochordaeus > Bathochordaeus stygius. The sequence goes on along the minus strand of SCLE01123167.1, from coordinate 23,637 downwards.
CGCAATTAAAACCAAAATCCGCATAGTGAAACCTTACACATAAAAAAGGGTATCTGATAAGGATACCCTTTTCTGTAGAGACTTGCTAAAATCTAGCCGCGTGATGCACGCTTACGCTCATGCTCAAGCAAGAATTTTTTACGTACTCGTAATGATGTTGGCGTGACTTCTAATAACTCGTCCTCACCGATAAATTCGAGCGCTTGCTCTAAACTCATTCTAATTGGCGGTGTTAAGTTAATAGCTTCATCAGTACCAGATGCACGTACATTAGTTAATTGTTTCCCTTTTAAAGGGTTCACGACTAAATCGTTATCACGTGAATGAATACCAATGACCATACCTTCGTAAACATCATCGTTATGGCCAATGAACATACGGCCGCGCTCTTGTAGGTTGAAGATAGAGAAAGCCACGGCTTTACCCAGACCATTTGCAATTAGGACGCCATTATTCCGACTACCGAAATCACCGACTTTAACCGGTGCATAGTGGTCAAAAACGCTGAAGATCAAACCGGTACCTTGGGTCGCGGTCAAAAACTCAGTGCGGAAGCCAATCAAGCCACGAGATGGAATAATAAAGTCTAGTCTTACACGCCCTTTACCATCTGGCACCATGTCACTTAATTGCGCGCCACGTTCGCCCAATTTTTCCATAATGCTGCCTTGATGGGTCTCTTCTACATCGGCGGTCACGGCTTCATAGGGTTCTTCTTTGACGCCATCCACTTCTCTGATGATCACTTCAGGACGCGAAACACCCATTTCAAAGCCTTCACGACGCATATTTTCAATCAATACTGATAAATGTAATTCACCCCGACCTGACACTTTAAACTTATCCGGATCTTCTGGTAGCTGGTCTACTTTTAATGCCACGTTATGAATCAATTCGCGTTCTAGACGCTCTTTGATTTGACGTGTCGTGACAAACTTGCCTTCTTTTCCTGCCATTGGTGAGTTATTGACTTGGAATGTCATTGTTACCGTCGGCTCATCCACTGATAATGGCGGTAATGCTTCCACTTCTGATGGATCACACAAGGTATCTGAGATATTCAGTGGATCTAAACCAGTAAAAGCAATGATGTCGCCCGCTTGTGCCGATTCAACTTCTTCACGTTGTAAGCCCATAAAGCCCATTACGGTCAATACGCGGCCATTACGTGTTTTGCCTTCTGTATCAATCACCGTCACAGGTGTGTTGGTTTTCACTATGCCGCGTTCAATACGGCCAACACCGATAACACCAACATAGCTGTTGTAGTCTAAAGATGTTACTTGCATGCGGAATGGGCCGTCTGCGTTTACTTTAGGTGATTCAACCTTATCGACGACTAATTGAAATAATGGTGTCATATCCCCATCACGCACAGTGTCTTCCATGCCCGCGAAACCATTTAAGCCTGATGCGTAGATAACTTCAAAATCAAGCTGTTCATCGGTGGCATCTAAGTTGGCGAACAAATCGAAGGTTTGATCTAACACCCAACCTGGACGTGCGCTCGGCTTATCAATTTTGTTAATAACGACAATCGGTTTCAACCCTAATGCCAAAGCTTTTTGGGTCACAAAACGCGTTTGTGGCATTGGGCCTTCTGATGAGTCAACCAGTAATAGAACTGAATCAACCATCGATAAAACACGCTCTACCTCACCACCGAAATCGGCATGACCTGGTGTATCGACGATGTTGATATGATAGTCATTCCAACGAATCGCCGTATTCTTCGATAAAATCGTAATACCACGTTCGCGCTCTAAATCATTAGAGTCCATCACGCGTTCTTGTAGCTCTTCGTGTTCGCTAAAGGTACCAGACTGGCGTAATAACTGATCCACCAATGTTGTTTTACCGTGATCGACATGCGCGATGATGGCGATATTGCGGAGTTTACTAATTTCTTTTGTCATGATGTCAGTTCTTTATTAAATTAAATGCCGTTGGTTTAAGCGAATGCCTAACGCCCAGTTTATTTCTTCAATGCTTCTGTTAAATGTGGTTTAATTTGATCAAGTAAGGCTTGTTGTACGCCCAAACTTCCCGCCACAATATTGCCATATTCAACGTAACCGTTACCGCCGATGAAGTCAGTGACGACACCACCCGCTTCTTCAACCAATAATACGCCAGCAGCTAAGTCCCATTTCTCAAGCCCTATTTCCCAGTAGCCATCAACACGCCCCGCGGCTACATAGGCTAGATCCAGTGCAGCAGAGCCGCCACGTCTTAAATCTGTCACTTGTGGGAAAATGGTACTAATCATATTAGAAAAAGCAGAGAAATGCTGATGATATTTGAAGGGAAAGCCCGTTGCAATTAGGCTATTTTCTAATGTTTTTTGTTTGGAAACACGTAAACGCCGATCATTTAATTGTGCCCCTGCACCACGGCTTGCAGTGAATAACTCGTCACGCAAAGCATCATAAATCACGCCGTGCTCTATTCGCCCTTTGATCATAATGCCGATTGAAACACAGTAATGTGGAAAACCATGTAAAAAATTGGCAGTGCCGTCTAGAGGATCGATAATCCAGACGGTGTCATTGTCACCCGATTCACCAGACTCTTCCGCTAAGATGGCATGTTCAGGATAAGCTTTTTTAATCGTTTTGATGATTTCTTGCTCGGCTAAACGATCGACATCGGACACGAAGTCATTGCGGCCTTTTGTTGTCACTTCAAGATGTTCGACATGTTGTAATGATCGGATAATAATATTACCCGCACTACGCGCTGCACGAATAGCAATATTCAGCATTGGGTGCATAAATTAGTTTTTCCAGAGCAAATAGAACAGAGGGTTAGCTCAAACCTGATGTGAACATCTATCAGAGCAATCGAAGGCAAACATTATAGCAACAAATCATTTCTGTATCAGATTAAGTTTGATCGGGTTGGACAGCCTAATTAATTCCTGATAGCCTCCCGTGTATATTGCTCTAGAGCAATGTACTGAACTAAGAGATTCACACTACATAAATACTGAGGAGAATAGAATGAAATCATTAACAAAATTAGGTGCACTTGTTTTACCATTAGTTTTAATCACGGGCTGTGCGAGTACTCATACTCATACTTTAAGTGATATCAGCAATGTTCAAGCTGTTAAAGATCATTTCGGTCGAGTTGAAGCACATGTCAGTAAAATCGAAGCTCACCTTTTACAAGTTGAAAACACAGCGAACACTGCGTTAACAACTGCACGTTCTGCTCAAGGTTCAGCTGATGAAGCAAATGCTAAAGTCGATCGTATGTTCCATAAAGCAATGAGCAAATAAGACTTTACTCAACGCTGTATGAACAGAAAAAGCCGAGAAATTATTCTCGGCTTTTTCTGTTCTACCTGCTTTACAATTTTATAAAACATCACCGGGTACTAATGTCACCCAGACAGCTTCACCCGTCTCGTTATAGATTCTATCCGCTAGTTTTTCAGCTTGGTCATGACTTTCAAATGGACCAACTAAGATTTCTCCTTCAGCGCCTCGAATGAGCCAAAAGGCATCACTAAACCCCATTTCACCTATCGCTTCGTTCAGTTTTACTTCCACTTCTTTTGTCATCATGCCTGAGTGAATAAACCAAACATCTTCGATCATTTTGTGTTCTATTTGTCCGATGCGTTGCGCTATGCCCAGATTTTGATCAATCATCGCTTGGGCAAACAACCAGTCATCCTCTGCCAATTTTCCTTTTGTCTTAATAATAGCTTTGACCATCGGTGTCATATTATTTTGTGCTTGCTGCATATCTTCAGAGGATTCGTGCACTTCAACATATAAAGTGTCATTGTGCATCGACGCTTTATAGGGTTGGTATAATATTTCTACTGGCGTATTAACCGTCACGAGCCCAAAAAGTTGTTCGATATCCTCGGGAAACAACCTAATACAACCATGACTGACACGTAGACCTACACCATAAGGTTTATTGGTACCATGCAATAGATAATCAGGCATGCCTAGACGTATTGCGAAGGCGCCTAATGGGTTATCAGGCCCTGCTGGCACGACTTTGGGTAGCGGGTCGCCTAGCTCTATATGTTCAGCATGTATCGATGCTGGTGGTGTCCATGTAGGATCTTTCCTTTTTTGGATGATTTTCGTTTTGCCTAACGGCGTTTGCCAACCCTGTCGGCCAATACCAATCGGATGTGTGATCACTTGTCTTGGCTGACCAGTTACTGGCTTAGGGTAATAATACAAACGCATTTCTGCTAGATTAATTACGATGCCCTTTTGCGGTGCATCAGGCAAAATATATTGATTTGGAACCAGTACCCGCTTCCCTGAACCCGGCAACCAAACATCAAGATCTGGATTTGCACTGACAATTTCGCTATAACCGATATCAAACCGACGTGCAATGTCTAATAGCGTATCTTGCGCGCGACTGTATACAATGAGATTATGCCCTACTACTCGGGTCGATTTCTTATCTAGATTAAATGTCGTCGCTTGACTTGTTGACATGAGTAGACACAAGCAAAGCGTATTGAAAAAAGCCCGCATTCTTTATTCCTAATCGCTCTTGATAATGTCATCATTGTACATGGAATTATTAATTCACTCTTTACAACAAATTAATTACACCTTACCTACTACAAAATAGTAAGATCAGCTTATATTCATTATTACAGTTGTGTAATCATCCACATGAAAAACTATTCTCTTTATCTTTTGCTCCTTGCGAGCTTACTTACGCTACCTGGTTGCTCGAGCCTTGATTTCAATACTGCCCCCGCTCCCGAACCAGAAGACAGTTGGCCTGTTGAGCAACTCTATTCCGAAGCGAAGAAAGCAATGGATCAGGATGATTACGAAACAGCGCTTAAATATTATCGTGATTTGGAAGCCCGCTTCCCCTTTGGTGATTATGCACAACAAGCGTTAATTGATTCTTCTTATGCCCATTACAAAGCAGATGACCCCGAAAATGCCGTCGCAACTATTGACCGTTTTATCCGTGTTTACCCACAAAACCCCAATATGGATTATGCGATTTACTTACGAGGCTTGATTAATTTCACACGTGATATCGGCATCGTAGAAAAATATATTCCTCGCGATGAATCGCAGCGAGACCCAGGAGCTGCGAAGTTTGCCTTACAAGACTTTAATAATCTTATTAGCCGCTACCCGAAGAGTCAGTACGGCGAAGATGCTAGCCAACGTATTGTTTATCTACGTAATCGATTAGCACGATATGAAGTGAATGTTGCACATTTTTATATGCGACGTGGCTCCTATATCGCGGCATTAAACCGGGGTAAATATGTCGTTGAGAATTACCAGCGCACGCCGGCAATTCCTGATGCTTTACTGATCGTAGCTAAAGCCTATAAAGTATTGGAACTGAATAATTTAGCTGAAGATACGCTACGCGTCTTGGAAACAAATTACCCAAACTATGCAGGCGCTACCGACATTCGAGAAACTATCGTCGAATAAAGAGCCTGCGTGTCGTCGGACTCGATAAAGCATTAATCCATCACTGGTTTAATTCCACTCCGTTCGACGACGACCATGAGCACCAGATGTCATGACTGCACTATTCTTCGCTACGCTACGAAAGATGCTGTAATCACCAACTCATACTGGCTGCTCGCACGACTTACTCGCTATCGCATCGTTCCTTGTAGTACCACGAATGACTACCTATGCTGGCGTATTATTAAACGTGCCATCATGACTCTTTATCTCCTAAACTATAGGTTCTTTAAATAGCAGATTCGCCTTCTTCACCAGTACGAATTCTAATCACTTGTTCAATAGGTGTTACAAAGATTTTACCATCACCAATTCTGCCCGTATGTGCTGCTTTAGTAATCGCTTCAATGCAGCATCCTACTTGCTCTTCTGCCAAAACAATTTCTAATTTTATCTTTGGCAAAAAATCAACGACATATTCAGCACCACGATATAACTCAGCATGGCCTTTTTGTCTGCCAAAGCCTTTCACTTCTGATACGGTCAAACCCGTGACACCAATGTCTGATAACGCTTCGCGCACATCGTCTAATTTAAAGGGTTTAATAATCGCTTCAACCTTTTTCATTTTTTCCCCTACTGTATTTTGAATGAATGGTAAATCCTGACGTAATAGGATAGCGTCTATCCCGGCCAAATGCACGTTCTGTAATTCGAATTCCCGGCGGTGCTTGGCGTCGTTTATATTCGTTTCTATCTACCAAACTAATCACTTTGGTAATAATGTCAGGGTTTCCTCCAATCGCCACCATATCTTCATATGACAAGTCTTGAGCAATATATTGCTCTAACAAGGTATCGAGTACCTCATAAGGTGGCAGGCTATCTAGGTCAAACTGGTCATCTGCCAATTCAGCCGAGGGGGCACGTGAGATGATACGTTCTGGTATCACACCCGATAACGTATTGCGATATTCGGCTAATTGATAAACCAAAGTTTTGTAAACATCTTTAAGTGGAGAATACCCCCCCGCCATATCGCCGTATAAGGTTGAATATCCGACTGCCATTTCGCTTTTATTTCCTGTTGATAACACCATAGCACCCGTTTTATTCGAGATTGCCATCAACAAAACACCGCGACAGCGTGCTTGAATATTCTCTTCAGTCGTATCCGCTTTAGTGCCTGAAAACTGTTCTGCAAGGCTGTTTTTAAACTGGGTAAACACATTATCAATAGGGATAATGCTATGATCTATTTTTAGTCCGCTCGCCATTTCTTGGGCATCATCTAAGCTTATTTGAGCGGTATATTGAGATGGCATCATAACGGTTTTAACATTATCAGCACCCATCGCATCCACTGCCAAGGCTAGGGTCATCGCTGAATCGATACCCCCTGATAAACCAATGACGACACTCGGAAAATTATTTTTCTCAATATAACCTCGCAAACCAACAACAAGCCCTTGATATATCATAGCTAATTCTGATGGCTTGGTCGTTAACTCTCCGGAGAGAGTCAGTTTCCCATCATGCTCCCTCGTTATTTGTACTGGATGTAATGTCGATTGCCAAACTGCCGCTAAAGCGACTTTTTCACCTTGTTGTGACAATACAAATGACCCGCCATCAAACACCAACTCATCTTGACCGCCAAACAAATTGACATACACGACAGCTAACCCTGTTTCTGATACCCGTTGTGCGACTTCGACTTCACGTGATTGACATTTTCCTTGTCGATAAGGTGATGCGTTTAGGTTTAATAGAACTTCAGCGCCCATATCTACCGCCTGAGAGGCTGGTTCAGTGAACCAAATATCCTCACAAATGGTAACGCCAAATTTAACACCCTTTAAATCAAATACGGTTGCTTTCTTACCTTTGACAAAATAGCGCTTCTCATCAAACACACTATAGTTCGGTAAACATTGCTTATAATACGTCGCAATACACTGGCCATCAGTAATCACAGATGCGGCATTATAAAGCTCGCCAATTTGTCCTTCAGGATGCCCCACAACAATTGCGATCCCTTTAATACTTTGTTTTAGCTTTAATAAACCTGCTTCAATGCGGTGCAGTAACTCTGGCCTTAATAATAAGTCTTCAGGTGGGTAACCCGTTAAGGTTAGTTCAGGAAATACCAGTAAATCAGCCTTAAACTGATCTTTTGCCTGCTCAGCCGCCGCAATGATCATATCTACATTACCTGCTATATCTCCTACTAATGGGTTTATTTGACCCATTACTAAACAAACTGGTTTGGTCATTAACGTGCCGCCATCGCCATCAATATTGCATTCCCCATTTCTGCCGGTGAACTGGCAATTGTGACCCCAGCTACTTTTAAAGCTGCTAATTTTGCTTCTGCTGTCCCTTTACCGCCGCTAATAATTGCACCAGCATGGCCCATTCTTTTGCCTGCCGGCGCTGTTAAGCCAGCAATATAAGCAACGACGGGTTTGGTCACATGATCGCGAATATAGTGAGCCGCATCTTCTTCTGCTTGGCCCCCTATTTCACCGACCATGACGATCCCTTCAGTCTGAGGATCAGCCTCAAACAGGGCTAAACAATCGATAAAACTCATGCCATGGATTGGATCTCCACCGATGCCAACACAGGTACTTTGCCCTAAACCATTCTGTGTCGTCTGGAGTACAGCTTCGTACGTTAATGTGCCTGAACGTGACACAATACCAATTTTACCTGCGAGATGAATATCTCCAGGCATAATGCCAATTTTACATTCATCTGGGGTAATTAAGCCCGGACAATTTGGCCCAATCAAAAGAGCACCATAACCTTTTAAAGCATGTTTTACACGTAACATATCCTGGACGGGAATGCCTTCGGTGATACAAACAATAATTTTAATCCCAGCATCAGCAGCTTCTAAAATAGTATCAGCCGCAAAAGCGGCAGGAACATAGATCATTGAAGCATCGGCACCTGTTTCAGCCACAGCATCATTAACAGTGTTAAAAACAGGGCGTCCTAAATGCCTTTGTCCGCCTTTACCCGGTGTCACACCTCCCACGAGAGCTGTCCCATAGGCAATAGCTTGTTCAGAATGGAATGTGCCTTGTTTACCGGTAAAGCCCTGGCAGATCACCTTGGTACTACGATTAATTAAGATACTCATGGTTGACACTCCTGGGCTGCAACCACTGATTGTCTTGCGGCATCTGTTAAATCTTGTGCCACACGAATTGTCATACCACTATTGCTTAACAATTTACGGCCGCGCTCGGCATTGGTTCCTTCTAGTCTTACAATCACAGGTAGGGTTAATCCCACTTCTTTTGCAGCTTGAATAATACCTTCTGCAATCAAATCGCAACGGACAATGCCACCAAAAATATTAACCAAAATTGATTTAACCTTTGTATCCGATAAAATCAATTTGAAGGCATGTGCAACACGGTCAGCCGTTGTCCCGCCACCGACATCCAAAAAGTTGGCCGGCTCCCCCCCTTCTTTTTTAATCAAGTCCATTGTCGCCATCGCTAATCCTGCCCCATTGACCATACACGCTACTTGGCCGTCTAAAGAGATATAGTTGAGACCATGCTGCTGTGCGACAACTTCGGCTTCGTCTTCTTGTGCTGGATCAAACATCGCCGCCAGCTCAGCATACCTAAATAAGGCGTTGGCATCTAAACTTAGCTTGGCATCAACCGCTAATAATGCGTTCTGTTCGGTGACGACTAAAGGATTCACCTCGACCAACTCAGCATCATTTTCAGTAAATAACTGATAAAGACCTTGCATTATTTTTTGCAATTCTTTGAATGCGTCACCTGTGAGACCCAAAAAGAAAGCCGCACGACGACATTGATATGCTTGCAAACCCGCGACAGGGTTGATGAATAAATTGAGTATTGCTTCTGGCGTTTTTTCTACGACTTCTTCGATATCCATACCGCCCTGTGCAGAAACCATAAAAACGATACGTTGTGTTATACGATCAATCAGGACAGCCAGATATAGTTCACGGACGATATCCGATGGTTCTTCTACTAAAACTTGATTAATGGGCAGCCCTTGGCGCAAAGTCTGGTGCGTCACTAAACGCTGGCCTAACAAGTCATAGGCCGCATCTGCAACACCATCAAGGGTATCAATAAACCTGACACCACCCGCCTTACCTCTGCCACCACTGTGCACTTGGGCTTTGACGACCCATGCTTTACCGCCTAATTGCTCAGCAGCCTGCCTTGCTTGCGTTCCGCTGGTGACAACTTGGCCCTGTGGTGTCGGAATCCCATAACGGGTGAATAATTGTTTAGCCTGAAACTCATGCAAGTTCATAAATTTAATATGCCTTTTTCTTGGCGCAATACGTTGATTGAAATGACTGTGCTAGTACGACTATTTTCTCGCAATCCCTGACTAATTACCATCTCTGTCATGATATAGTTCAAGCAATATTGTAATTTTGAGCTAATTTAGACGTGACCAACCCACAAAATCCGCCCTTGCGTCCTCTTTACCCCGAACTCATGCCATACACTAGTACTTTTCTTGATATCATGGCGACAGATAATTCTGTCTCTCATCAAGTCTATTCTGAGTGTTGTGGTAATCCTAACGGTATTCCTGTCATTTTCCTCCATGGTGGACCAGTTTCAGCATGTAAACCATATCATCGCCAGTATTTCAACCCAGACAAGTATCACATTATTTTATTTGATCAGCGAGGTTGTGGTCGCTCGCGTCCCCTAGGTCTATTAACACAGAATACGACTCAATATTTGCTCCAAGATATGGAAGCGATTCGCAAACAATTAGGGCTTTCAGAGTGGATTGTCTTTGGTGATTCTTGGGGAACGACATTGGGGCTTTGTTATGCCCGTCAACACTCAGATCGCGTCCTAGCACTGGTTTTACGAGGTGTGTTTTTAGGCCGTCAGCAAGATATTGATTGGATTTATAACAAACAGGGGGCAGCGCAATTATTCCCTGCACAATGGGCATATTTGATGCAGTATTTGAATCTTGAGCAACGAAAAATGCCGCTTTCTGCATTTATGGCGGCACAACCCCTGACACTCGATGAGGCACAATTAGAGGCACACTTCAAAATTCAACTCCACTACGCTTTGAACCAATGTTTTATTTCGGACACTCCTCTTCTCTCAGACCTTGAGGCATTAAAATCACTTCCTACTTGGATTATTCAAGGTCAATATGACTTAGTTTGCCCAACCCAGCAGGCTTGGACTTTACATCAGGCTTTGCCAGGTAGTGAACTCATTATGATTCATCTTGCAGGTCATGCTGCTAATGAAGACAACGTGATTGATGCTTTAATCTCGACCACAGATAGCCTCGCCACGCGATTCGACTCTTTAATCGCAATAACAACCAAATGATTGGTTTATTACAACGCGTCACTTCAGCTAACGTAGTTGTTGATAAGCAAGAGATTGCTCGTATTGACCAAGGTCTCTTAGTCCTAGTAGGAATTGAATCTCATGATATGCAAACGCATGCTGAACGATTGCTGCAACGCCTATTGGGCTATCGAATTTTTGAAGATGCTGATGGCAAAATGAATTTATCCTTGCAAGATATCAAGGGTGGTTTGTTATTGGTTCCGCAATTTACATTAACTGCCAATACACAAAAGGGAATGCGGCCCAGCTTTACCAGTGCTGCACCGCCGGAACTTGGAAAAACACTATTTAATTATTTATGCTTGCAAGCACGACAGCAGTATCATGGTGTCGCTACGGGTCAGTTTTCTGCTGATATGCAGGTCTCTTTAATTAATAACGGCCCGGCCACTTTTTGGTTAAACGTGCCTTAATACTTTTAACGCTATAGCTACAGTTATACTACGATCCTCTTATTCTCAACTAAGTTCTCAAACGCCTCAAAGTTTAATGGCCGACTAAAGTAATAACCCTGGCCGTGAGCACACTGATGCTGTTGTAAGAATTTTAATTGTTCAAGGGTTTCAATCCCCTCTGCCACCACTTCTAATTTCAAGTGACCTGATATTGCTAAAATAGCGTCAACAATGACGGCATCGTCCCCTTGCTCTGTGACATTATCAATAAAACTTTTATCGCTCTTCAATACATTGAGTGGAAACTGTTTTAAGTATGATAAAGAAGAGTCTCCCGTGCCAAAATCATCTACTGCCAATGTCACACCTAACTCACTTAAATCACCCAGAGCTCTAATGGCTAAATCGCTATCTTCCATCAAGATACTTTCTGTGATTTCAAGTTCTAGGTTATTCGCTGACATGCAGGTCTGCTCAAACACATTCCTCACATACACAGCTAATAGCGCTGAACCTTTAAACTGACTGCCAGATAAGTTAACAGCAATTTTAAAGTCAGGGTCTAATTTATCCTGTAGGGACATGTAGGCTTCACAAGCTTGGCGTATTACTTGCTCTCCTACAGTGCTAATTAAACCCGTATCTTCTAAAGTAGGGATAAATTCGATAGGAGAGACTTCTCCCCACTATTGGCTGTGCCTGCCTAACAACACTTCTGCACCGGTTATTCTATTGGTACTGATATCAAATTTCGGTTGGAAATGTAGATAAAAATCTCGTTGTTCTACCGCCCGACATAAGTTTGTCTCCATTGCTAATCGATGTGCCGCTTTGGCATTCATTTCTGCCGAGTAAAATTGGAAGTTATTTCGGCCACTGTTTTTTGCATGGTACATTGCAGCATCTGCATTTCTGACCAGTACATCAACATCACGGCCATCAGCAGGGTATAAGCTAACCCCAATACTTGGACTGACATTCACTTCTGTCGTGCCCAAGGTATAACTTTGGCTCACTAATACAATGACTTTATCGGCTACTTTGGCAACGTATTGTACGGACTGAATATCTTCTAAAATTAACGTAAATTCGTCGCCTCCTAAACGTGCAACGGTATCACCTTCTCATACACATCCTTTCAATCGTTTTGCGACTTCACACAGTAATTGTGTCACCCGCTTTATGCCCTAAAGAATCATTAATATGTTTAAAGTGATCTAAATCTAGGACAGTCCCAAAAATTATTTTTGTTTTTCTAGAATTATTTGTTCTCTTCGCTGCATACATGAAGATACTCGACACGATTTGATTAAAAATTGATCACTAATGCAACACGTCTTCCTTCTGATACAAGTAAATTGTATGTCCGGCAGGCCGAACCAATTTGCATTTGTTCCAAACCGATCGTTTGTTCAGAAAATAGAACAAGTACCTGTGGGGGAAGTCTTGTTATCTTAGGTTGGCCAATAATAACGACCTCGACATCATGCGATTTAAAATAATCAATGTCCTCGGGAGTTAAATCTGTGGTTGCATTCAGCTGAGTTTGTAAATCTATTCTATCAGATCTGAGTATAAATGGCGTTGTTACAGTGGTTGGCTCTACTGAGGTACCTGACTTTATGACAACGGTGTGGTCATCATAGGACTGGACTAATTGAGCATCCGTCGGATCTTCTTGACTGAATTTCATACCCGTTGTTAAAAATCAGCAGCGTTATTTACGCGGTCGCGTAACTCTTTACCAGGTTTAAAATGAGGAACATATTTTTCCTCTAATGGTACAGATTCACCACTTTTGGGATTACGGCCAACACGTGCAGGACGATGGTGAAGTGTAAAACTACCAAAACCACGGATTTCAATACGGACACCGTTAGATAAATTTTCACTAATTTGTTCTAGAATCATCTTTACTGCTAATTCGACATCTCGATAGTTTAATAGTGATTGTCTCTCGGACAGTATTTCAATTAAATCTGATTTTGTCATATTTTGCATTCCTTAAAATCGCGGCTATTACTTCGATTTTATATTCACACCTTAATTCCAAGCAAACTCTAAAACAAAAGAAGCACCTAATTGTTTAGGTGCTTCTCTATTTAAGTTAGCTTAACTATCTTGTTGATCCATTTGCTCTTTTAACAAATCACCCAACGTGGTGTTATTGCCCGGCGTTGCATTTGAGTACTCTTTCAACGCTTCAGTTTCATCTTGTGAATCTTTCGCTTTAATAGATAACGTCAATGCACGGTCTTTACGAGACATACCCGTAAATTTCGCTTCAACTTCATCGCCAACTGATAATACTTTACTTGCATCTTCAGTACGTTCACGAGAAATATCAGCAACACGGATATAACCTTCAACACCATCTGCTAATTCAACAGTCGCACCACGCGCATCTACTTCAGTGACTTTACCTGCCACAATAGTGCCGCGCGGGTTTGCAGACATGTATTCTGATAATGGATCGTCTTGTAACTGTTTAACACCTAATGAGATGCGTTCACGTTCTGGGTCAATAGCTAAAACAACTGCTTCTAGCTCATCACCTTTTTTGAAGTCACGAACCACTTCTTCATTTTCTTCTTCCCATGTAATATCAGAAAGATGAATCAGACCATCAATACCGCCATCTAAGCCGATGAAAATACCGAAATCAGTGATTGATTTGATAGAACCAGATACTTTGTCACCCTTGTTATGCGTCATCGCAAATTCTTCCCAAGGATTAGACTTACACTGTTTCATACCTAATGAAATACGACGACGTTCTGCGTCAATATCTAGGATCATAACAGGCACTTCATCACCAAGTTGTACTAACTTAGATGGGTGAACGTTTTTATTTGTCCAATCCATTTCAGACATATGAACAAGACCTTCAACGCCATCTTCGATTTCAACGAAGCAACCGTAGTCAGCAATGTTAGTGACTTTACCTTGAATCCGACTGCTGTCCGGATAACGGTGTGCAATATCCTTCCATGGATCGTCGCCCATTTGTTTCAGGCCTAAAGAAACGCGTTCACGTTCTTTATCAAATTTCAATACCTGTACTTCAATTTCGTCACCGATATTGACGACTTCAGATGGATGTTTAACACGTTTCCATGCCATATCAGTGATATGTAATAGACCATCTATACCACCAAGATCAACGAATGCACCGTAGTCAGTAAGATTTTTAACAACACCTTTGACGTTTTTGCCTTCTTCTAAATTTTCTAGAAGTGCATCACGTTCAACGCTGTTTTCTGCTTCCATGATGGCACGGCGAGAAACAACGATGTTATTGCGAGGGCGATCTAATTTGATAAGTTTGAACTCAAGCTCTTTGCCTTCCAAATGAGATGTATCACGAATTGGACGAACATCAACCAATGAACCCGGTAAAAATGCACGTACATTTTCCAATTCAACAGTGAAACCACCTTTCACTTTACCTGTCATAACACCCATGACAGTTTCGTTTGCTTCAAATGCATGTTCAAGTTTGATCCATGCTTCTGCCGCTTTGGCTTTTTCACGTGATAATTGTGTGGCACCGAAACCGTCTTCTAATGTTTCTAATGAAACGTCAACAATGTCGCCGACAACAATAGTGACTTCACCTTTTTCATTTTGGAACTCTTCAAGTGGGATGGCGCCTTCTGATTTTAAACCAGCATTGACCATCACGACATCGGAACCGACACTTACAACCATGCCTGATACGATTTTACCTGTTTGCATTGGTGTGGAATTTAGACTCTCTTCAAAGAGTTCAGCAAAGCTTTCGCTCATTATTTATACCCTTGACCCTGCTCAGGTGCAGAATCGCCCTAAAAGTCCTGCTCACGCAGGAAGTAAAAAAGCTTACTCTTAAAATGTTTAAAAGTAAGCACCTAAATTATCTGTCAGCACATATTGCTCTGACACGACGAAATACATCATCAATCCCTAAACGGGTAGAATCCAACTGAATCTCAATTCCTTTTTCTTTCAACTGCTTATGTCTTCTTTTTGCACGTTCTTCGGCACTGGCATTCAAAAATACTTTATAGCGTGCATCAGGAAACACCACCGTACCCATATCTCGGCCGTCAGTTACCAAGCCCGGCGCTTGCCTAAAGCCATGCTGACGCGCCAACAACACACTACGTACTTGTGGTAGCACCCCGACTTTCGATGCCGCATAACCGGCCTTCTCTGACCGAATTAGGGTGCTAACATCTTGCCCTTCTAATAAGACCGTTAATGTGTCTTCTTTGACGACAAACTCTACGTCTAAATGTTGTGCCATCTCGGCAACAACAGGCTCATTCGTTAAGTCAATCTCATGTTTTATGGCTGCTTGCGCTAGTACGCGATATAAAGCACCACTGTCTAGGTAATGCCAACCTAATTCTTTTGCCATACGTTGTGCAACCGTGCCCTTACCCGAGCCACTCGGTCCATCGATAGTTAGGACAGGAATATTAACCATCTAATTCATCTAGTACTAAGCCTGACGTTGAAGCTAGCTCAACAAAGTTAGGGAATGATGTTGCAACGTTGGCACAGTCTTTAACCACAATAGTCCCGCCCGCTTGTAGGCCTGCGATGGCGAGTGACATTGCAATACGATGATCGCCCAAACTATCGACTTCCCCTGAGCCAATGGTGCCGCCTTCGATAATAATGCCGTCTTCAGTTACTAAGGTATCGATACCTAGAATTGTGAGCCCATCTGCCATGGCTTGAATACGATTACTTTCTTTTACCCTTAATTCTTCAGCACCTGTTAGGATAGTTTGACCATCTGCGCAAGCCGCTGCAATGAAAATTGCTGGGAGTTCGTCAATAGCTAATGGCACCTGTTCAACAGGAATCTTAATGCCTTTTAGTGATGCATAACGAACATGAATATCAGCAACAGGTTCCCCTCCTATTACCGCTTCATTACTCAATGTGATATTCGCACCCATTCCTTTTAAAATATTAATCACACCAATGCGTGTTGGATTAATACCGACATGACGTAAAGTAATATCAGAACCAGGGGCGATCGCTGCTCCAACAATGAAGAAGGCCGCGGATGAGATATCAGATGGAACGTCGATATCTATTGCTATGATCTTACCGCCCCCCTCAATAGTCACTTTGTTGCCATCAACTTTTATCGGGTAAGACATACCTGCGAGCATCCGTTCCGAATGATCACGGGTTGGAGCGGGTTCAACAATGGTTGTTTTTCCCTTAGCGTACATCCCCGCTAGTAATAAGCAGGATTTTACTTGAGCACTGGCCATTGGTAATTCATAAGCAATGGCATATAGGGCGTTTCCACCTTGCACATGTAACGGTAACTTACCTTCATGGCTGCCAATCACTGCGCCCATTTTAGCCAGTGGATCTATGACTCTGCCCATTGGACGTTTTGCGAGAGAACTATCCCCTTTCAAAACAGTATTGAAGTTCTGTCCAGCTAATAGTCCACACAATAATCGTATTGATGTACCCGAGTTGCCTAAATCTAAGGCATCTTTTGGTAATGTTAGCCCATCCATCCCAACACCATGAACAGTGACACGCCCCTCTTCTGGTCCCTCAATCTTAACGCCCATTTCTCTGAATGCAGTTAATGTCGCCAAAGCATCTTCACCTTCGAGAAAGCCAGTAACTTGTGTCACGCCTTCTGCGATTGCACCGAGCATAATTGACCGATGCGAGATAGATTTATCACCTGGCACACGCAGTTCACCTGTCAGTTTCCCGCCCGGTTGAACGATATATTGTTTTTTCTGCTGTACACTCACGCTGTTTTAAACTCCACTTGTCTCAAATTCCATTTGATCACATTTCATTGTTATATACTTTGATATTATTTCATTCCGATTCATCAAACCGGGTGTCCCGTGCTTGTTTGGCGCGTTGAAATAAATCCATCAGATAATCACCATCTTGTTGCTGTATAGCTCGCTCAATCTCTGTCATTTGTTGCTGATATTGCTTCAACAACCCTAAAATCGCTTCATTATTGCTGAGACAAATATCCCGCCACATCACTGGATCACTTGACGCAATACGCGAAAAATCTCTAAAGCCGTCAGCTGAAAAACGTAACACAGCGTCAACGTCATCGCTCTGTGCTAATAACCCCACTAAGTTAAACGCTAATAAATGCGGTAAATGACTCGTCGCTGCCAACACCAAATCGTGATGTTGTACTGTCATTTCAGACACATCGGCTCCTGCATCGAGCCACATGGTCTGGACTGTTTTTAATGCTGCTGAATCAGTCTGCGTTAGTGGCGTTAAAATGACTTTATGATTCTGATAAAGTTCTGGAAATGCCGCAGAAGGGCCGCTTTTTTCTGTACCGGCAATAGGATGTCCCGGTACAAATTGGCTGACTCTCTCACCCAATATAGCGACAGCCGCTTCAACGACTTGCGCTTTGGTACTGCCAGCATCCGTGACGACCATTTTATCTGTTAATTGGGGTGCAATATCGGTTAATGCTTTGGCCATCGCACCCATTGGTACAGCAAGCACAACTACATCTGCATCCGTAATAGCATCTTCAATAGAGAGAGCAGCACGATCAATCAAACCAAGGGATAAGGCTTGCTGCCGGGTTTCTTCATTTCTAGCAAACCCTACCACTTCGGTTACTTTCCCTGCTTTTTTCAAAGCCAAAGAGAGCGAACCACCAATCAGGCCAACGCCAATAATCGCTAAACGGTTAATCATGTGTCGTTTGCTCCAAAGCAACCGCTAACGCATCGAGACATCGTTGATTTTCTGCTGCTAGTCCAATGCTAATACGCAAATGATGTGGCAGACCATAATTGGCAATGGGTCTGACAATGACACCTTGCTGCAGTAATGATTGGAAAATAGGCTCAGCATTAGTTTCAACATCAACAGTAATAAAATTACCTTTGGAAGGAATAAATCCTAGGCCCATCTGTTCAAAACCTTTCTTAAACTGCTTTAACCCTGCTTCATTGAGCTGTTTCGTTTGATCAATATAAGCTTGATCTGCTAACGCTGACGCCGCTGCTGCTAAAGCCAGACTATTCACATTGAACGGTTGTCTAATACGATTTAATAGATCTGCAATATCAGGGGAAGATAAGCTATAGCCTACTCTTAACGCTGCTAAACCATAAGCTTTTGAAAAGGTTCTAGTTATCACTAAATTAGGATAATTTGCTAGCCATTCAATGCTATTGGTGGTTTGCGTTGTATATTCAACATAAGCTTCATCTAACACCACAATGACAGGTTCGGGTATTTGCTGTAAAAAAGCATCAATCTGCTCTGGCGATAATACTGAGCCCGTTGGATTATTCGGGTTGGCAATAAAAATCAGTTTTGTTTTATCGCTAACTAACGTGGTCATAGCATCTAAATCATGGCCAAAGTCACGCGACGGTGCAATGACTGCTTTAGCGCCGATCGCTTGTGTGATGAGAGGATAAGCAGCAAACGCATATTGCGAGAAAATCACTTCATCCGCTGGCGATACAAATGTCCGCGCTAATAACTCTAAAACATCATTCGAGCCATTACCCAAGGTGACTTGATCAGTTTCTAGCTGGTATTGCCCAGCTAAAGCGGCCTTTAAGACAAAGCCATTGCCATCTGGATAGCGTGTCAGGTCTTTAACTGCCTGCTCTAACGCCGTTAAGACCACTTCTGACGGGCCTAATGGATTCTCATTTGAGGCCAGTTTAATGATATTGCTGATGCCCAGTTCCCTCTCTATCTCCTCAATTGGTTTGCCCGGTTGGTAAGGCTTGATGGTGTTAATATTAGGTAACGCACGATCACAAGCATTCATGATGTCTGCGACTCGGGCTCTGATTTAAAACTATCTAGAATCAACAAAACTGCACCAACACAAATTGCTGAGTCTGCCACATTAAAGGCGGGCCAATGACTGGTGCCGATATAGACATCCAGAAAATCAATTACATAACCATAGACAATACGATCAAGCACATTGCCGATAGCCCCACCGAGAATTAGGCTTAATGAAATCGCTTCTAATTTTGCATGTGGTTTTAGTTTCGTTAACCAGACTAATAAAACAGTACTAATAACAATCGCAAGGACAATAAAGAACCAACGCTGCCACCCCCCTGCTTGGGCTAAAAAGCTAAATGCTGCGCCATAGTTATGAGCCATCGTTAAATTAAAGTAAGGCATAATTACAACCGTTTCATACAGCGATAACCATGACACCATCAGCCATTTTGTCACTTGATCAAGCGCAATAACGACGGCTGAAATCGTAAGGTACTTCAGCATTTTTTGCCGCCCTTACGCATAGTGACGTTGTTCACCTTTGCCATCAATATTATCAATACAACGACCACAGAGTTCAGGATGTGTTTCGTCTTGTCCCACCTCTACTGTTTGATGCCAACAACGATCGCAACGTGCATACTCGGTTGACACAGCTAATAGTGCTAAGCCAGCTAACTCACTGTCAACCGCGTCATTGGGTTTGTCATTCATTGACAATAAAGTCACTTTAGACGTAATTAAAACGAATTTTAATTCTGACTCAACTTTATCCAATATCGCTTTCAAAGGCGCGTCAGCATATAAACTGATTTCTGCTGTTAGGCCCCCTCTGATTTTACCCTCATTACGTAAGGCTTCAAGCTGTTTGGATACCGCATCACGAACTGTAAACAATTGGTTCCAAAAGGCGACGTCTAATTCAGCCGTTTCTGATAATGGCGTTAATTGGTCATACCACGCGTTTAACATGACCGACTCATTACGCTCGCCCGGTAAATGTTGCCATAACTCATCTGCCGTAAAGCTTAAAATTGGGGCGACCCAGCGCGTTAATGCTTCTAGGATATGATACATCGCCGTTTGCGTTGAACGTCGGCCGACACTATCTTCTTTCATGGTGTACTGCCGGTCTTTTGTGATGTCTAAAAACAAGCTACCCATTTCATTGGCGCAAAAGTTATGCACTTTTTGATAGATAGTGTGGAACTGATAACTATCATAAGCAGCAAGAATATCTTGTTGAGCATAATATGCCCTATCAACTGCCCATTGATCAAGCGCCAACATGTCTTCAACAGCTACACTATCGGTTACAGGATTAAAGTCCGATAAGTTCGATAGCAAATAACGGGCAGTATTACGAATACGGCGATACGAATCAGCCGTTTGCTTAAGAATCTCATCTGATACATTCATTTCAGCGGTGTAATCTGCTGATGCGACCCAGAGACGAATAATATCGGCACCTAAGTTGTTCACCACTTTTTGTGGTGCAATCACATTGCCTTTTGATTTCGACATTTTCATGCCATTGGCATCAACCGTAAAACCATGCGTTAACACCGCTTTATAAGGTGCTTTTCCTATTGAAGCCACTGACGTTAATAATGACGATTGGAACCAGCCACGATGTTGGTCACTGCCTTCCAAATAGAGATCAGCAGGTCGGTTTAAATAATCACGGCGAGCTAATACGCAGGCATGAGATACACCAGAATCAAACCAAACATCAAGGGTGTCCGAGACTTTTTCATAATCAGCCGCTTCATCACCCAATAACTCACTGGTTTCCATATCGAACCAAGCATCGATACCTTGTTGCTCTACTTGTAAGGCAACTTGTTCCATTAACGTTTGGGTTTTTGGATGTAATTCGCCCGTTTGTTGGTGTACAAATAACGGAATTGGCACGCCCCATGTACGCTGGCGGGAAATACACCAATCCGGTCTCCCTTCCACCATGCCTTCAATTCGCTTTTGGCCCCAATCAGGCATCCACGTCGTATCGTTGATTGCTTGTTCTGCTGCTTTACGTAGCCCCTTTTGATCCATGCTAATAAACCACTGCGGTGTCGCCCGGAAGATAATTGGGCTCTTGTGACGCCAGCAATGTGGATAACTATGTTCGATATCGATGTGTTTAAGCAAGGCACCTTTTTCTTCTAATAAGGCAATCACATTGGGGTTAGCTTTAAAAACAGATTCGCCTGCAAAAAATTCGGTTTCGGGTAGGAAACAGCCATTGGCGCCAACAGGATTATTCACTGCTAGCTGATATTTCAGTCCAACTGTGAAATCATCTTGACCATGGCCAGGTGCGGTATGGACTGCGCCAGTACCCGCTTCTGCTGTGACATGGTCACCGAGAATAATTGGCACTTGTTTATCGTAAAATGGATGCTGTAACTGTAGGTTTTCTAATGCTTCACCTTTGCAACGTGCAATGATTTTACCCGTCATGCCATAGCGTTCTAATGCACTTTCATACAACGCTTCCGCCAGCAAGATACGCTCGTCACCACATTGTAATAGCACATAGTCATATTCTGGGTTAAGCGATATCGCTTCATTAGCGGGTAATGTCCAAGGTGTTGTCGTCCAGATTGGTACACTGATAATGCCTTGGCCTTGACCACCACATGCTTGTTCAAAAGCGGCTTGGTCAACAACGTTAAAACGGACGTCAATCGCAGGTGATGTTTTGTCTTCGTGCTCCACTTCCGCTTCAGCTAATGCAGAACCACAATCAACACACCAATGAACGGGTTTAACCCCTTGGTGTAGGTGACCTTGTTTAACAATTTCGCCTAATGTGCGAATGGTATCAGCTTCGAAACTGAAGTCCATCGTAAGATAAGGATTATCCCATTCTGCTTGGATGCCTAATCGCTTAAAATACTCACGTTGGCTATCAACTTGCTTTTGAGCATAGATCCGGCAGGCTTTCCTAAATTCACTGGCGGATACTTTGACACTGGGTTTACCGATTTTCTTTTCAACATTAAGCTCGATAGGTAAACCATGACAATCCCAGCCGGGCACATAAGGGGTATCAAAGCCCGATAAGGTCTTTGATTTTAAAATAATGTCTTTGAGAATTTTATTAACCGCATGGCCAATATGAATATCGCCATTCGCATACGGGGGACCATCATGCAAAATAAATGTGGGTTTGCCTTTGGCATTATCCCGCATTTTCTGATAAAGGTTAATGTCCTGCCAATACTTTAATATCAATGGCTCGCGGTTAGGCAACCCCGCTTTCATTGGAAATTTTGTTGCTGGCAGGTTTAAGGTATGTTTGTAATCGGCCACAAATGCTCTCATTGCTCTTAGTTGACGAGACAGGTCATTATACGGGCTTTTCTGGCTGATCTAAATCACTGAATGGTGTTTTAGCTTAATCTTTTTTCATTCACTGATTTTCCATGTCAATCACCTTCATTCTATGGACTTATATCCAATAGTGACGCACTGCGTGCAAAGATAGCACTCGGCAAGCCTAATGCCTGCTTTAAGGCCCACATCACGCTCAAATGGATTATCTCTTCTAGACAGGGACCACATTTTCTCAAAGGTTAGATTTAACAGGAAGTAATACGGTGACACTAAGGCCATATTAACCAATGGAAAGTCACTGCCATACACCAAACGACCTTTTAATCTTGGTTCCACAATCGCTTTGTTGATATAGCCTAGTTTATTGATTTGGGTGAGGCTGGAAATATCGGTGTAAAGATTTGGGTATTCTTCAAACAAGGTCAGAATTCGTTGGTAGTTATCTCTACCATGACTTTCTCCCGTTGTCGCTATATGACCTGCAATCACTTTAACGCCAAGTGATAACGGTAGCGTTAACCGCTTTGGGTCACCATATTAATCCATGGCATCGGCAAAAGAACGCTCTTGGCCAGTATGGCTTAATAGCGGTAAGTTAAGCGCTTTCATTTTCAAATAGAAATATGTTATTCGACTATCGCTCGGATCGATATGTTGAATATTAGGAATCCACTTAATTAACTTAGTCCCTTGCTGTTTAACTTGTTCTATCTGGGCTAAAGCATCGTGTCGATATGGGTTAATACTGGCACCAAAATGTATGTTCGGATATAAACGCGCTTGTTTAGCGACATAGTCGTTTGGAATATAAACTTGGGTTTTGTCACGATCTAACTCACCGTGTTCGTTGACTACGCCATCCAACGCTAAAATCACGATACCATCAATATTGGCCGCTTCATCAACCGTTTTTGCCAAACGCTTAACCAATACCTGATCGCCATACTGCTTTAATAGCGCTTCATTGACGCCAAATGCGCCAAGATAATAGTCAAACTTATAGCTGTCCTTCATCACGTCAGCTACAAAACAGCCACTGTCGCCATAGCCTAAACCGGCTATATGGACATGCATATCAATAATTGGACTGTTTGGTAGCGCTTGTGGTGGTTGAATTGGTCCTTTGAATAGCACTAGGAGTTTGTCGGACTCATTAAATTTAAGAATAATGCCTATTGAGCGCCTTGAATCATGAATGGCTTGATTTTGACTGCTGTAGGTTTGCATCATTAAAATCCAATGCCGAAATAAAACCGCTCTATAAACGATGTTCAA
>SCLE01123166.1:0-15531 GCA_004367955.1 Bathochordaeus stygius | reverse complement strand
AGTGTTATTTTTAGTAGTTTATCGGTATCTTGGCTAGATACCCCGTTGGTTTCGCAGATGTCGACCACCACACTAGCCGAACTGACAATGCTATTATGTACTTCGAAATTACCGTCATTATATCCCTGTGCCCGAAATATGTGTTTTGGATTATTCATATTTTTATGTAAATCGAATGTGCCGTCACATGATTGGGGGGTCCTGCATACATGCTTAATTTCCTGTTCATTAGAAAGAATAGGGGATGCCCAGTTCGTGGTTTGAATTTTACTTTTTTTGGTGGTACTCTCAAAAGTATTGACAGCTGCCCTTTTCATGTGACGGGAATCGGGTTTGGGGATATATTTATTTCGTATTATATTTGCCGAGTCACCACGCTTGTCATATATATAATGTTGTAGCGTGGGACTTGTATAAGACTGGCTGCTTTCTGATTCCGCAGGGGCCACAATTCCTGAAACAATGGTGGGGGGGAGGGGGCCACACTGTGACCTAGACGAGGCTGGCTTGGAATTTAAGTTGAAAGTGTCGCAATCTGTGGATTTGTTCATTTCAAAAATTTCACGGCATTGTGATTTTATATCCGCAAAATTCCGACCGCTACCTTCAATTAATGTGCGTAGAAGGTAGTCCTCCCCCCCGTTTGTTTCGAAATCAGAGTCCGAATTCCAAACAATGGAATGGATTGGCAAACTGTCACGACGAGGGTCATTGGTGCAGTTTTCTGCATATAAAAATCTCTTATTATTTAATTCGGTGTCATATTCCTTAATAACTTGTTTAAGGGCATCCGTTTCCAAATGGTCGGTGTCCCATATCGCAGCTTGTTTTCTTATATTAGCCGTATCATATTTCATGTTGTTTTGGGCAAGGATCAACTCGAAATTCATTAGTTTAAATTGATTAATTTCATTAAGAACTCGGCCCGCATCTACCTTATCACTCAAAAAGTCATTTCTTAGGTCGTAATTGTTGCTACAGACACTACTGATTTTGCGCATTTCGGAGTGAGCCAATGACCCTAGTGACAGTTTTCCATTTGGTAGTCGCCCTATACTACCAGTGAAATCTCTGACGGCATACTTGGCAAGAATAACATATGGGAGCATGGACAAGAGGTTCGGAATTTTCTTTAATTTTAACCAAGTGTAAAATTCAAAATTCTCCACTTCTTTTATGGACGTGACGTATGACGAAACAGTCATGTCGGGTTTAATATCCACTACTTCGTTCCATAGTCCCAGAATAATGCAGGAGCTGGATTTACAGGATTCTGCTCTGATTTCTGAAATAATTCGGTATAAGTTCGTTTTGAAACTGTGCGTTAAGTGACCCGATGAGTATTTGTAGCGGCCGAATGTGATATCTGGAGTGTGTATGTGTAGCCGTAGGCCCAAAAATTTAGACATGCTTACTAAGATGTTCATACTTTATGTATTGGTCTCGCCAGCGTGCAGTACCAATTACAATTTTTAATAATAAATAAATTAGGTTTTCGAAAAATATTTACGAAAAATAACAAACTTTAGACATGCTAACTTAAAACGTTTGTGTTTTATGTATTGGTCTCGCCTGCGTGCAGAACTAGTAACAATTTCCCGAACCCAAACTACTAAACAGTTATTCGAGAATCATCACCAGAAATTTCGAAAGCTAAGAAAAAACATGAGAAAAGATTGTGCGAAGTTAATATAAATAAATATCGAATTTGGTTCGTCGTGATTAATGGAGCCGTCGAAATTAGTTATTAAATTTAACGATGACTAAATTAGTTATTAATTTAGTCATCGTGTCTGCAATTTATGTATTGGATTCGTCAGCGTGCATCACCAATAATAATTTGAATACTAAATAAAACAGATTTTCGAGCTGTGTTTGCGAAATAGAAAAAAGAAAAACTTTAACATGTTTACTTAAAATGCCCGCGTTTAATGTATCGGCCCCGCAGGAGTGCAGAACCAATAACAATTCTTCTTTTAGAACACTAAATAACAAACAGTTATTCGAGAATTATTACAAAATTTTATTACGAAAAACTTTTTTACGAAAAATTTACGATACCCCGGAAGATTTCGAAAACAAGATTATAAAAAAAATTTTTCTTAATGATTTGCAGATTTGATTGGTCAACACCATTTAAAACAACTATCGAAGTTGGCTCGTTAATCTTGGAGCCGTCGAGAATAGTTATTAAATTTAGTCATTGTGTTAGTAATTCATGTATTGGTCCCGCCAGCGTGCAGTACCAATAACAATTCTTGGATACTACATAGAGCTGTTTTTCGAGAATAATTACGAGAAAAAAAAAACTTCGGGCATGCTTATTGAAATGTTTGTGTTTTATGAACGTGACAATATTTACAGTCCGATTTCTTAGCGCTTGGTATAAACGAGAATAACTTCCAGGGGTTAATTCAAGTTATTTGGGCTACAAGTCACTTGTTTGGGGTGGCCGTTATTAATTCGGTTGTTGCGATTTTAAGGGTTTTCGTTATGTAACATATTAAAACCTGTTAACTATAGTGCTACGTTACACTTAAAACTGATAACCACAACGTTGGGGTGGCCGTTATTAATTAGGTTGTCGCGATTTTGAGGGTTTTCGCCATGTTATATATTAAAACCTGTTAACTACAGGTTCTCGCTATGTAACATATTAAAACCTGTTAACTACAGTGCTACGTTACACTTAAAACTGATAACCACAACGTTGGGGTGGCCGTCATTAATTAGGTTGTCGCGATTTGAGGGTTTTCTTTATGTTACATATTAAAACCTGTTAACCACAGTGCTACGTTATACTTAAACTGTTAACCACAACGTCAAGTTTCGGTACCTCATTTTGGGTTTAAGTTTTTGACGCGTTACACGAAAAGAAAATGTTCTACCATGGTTTAGTATGTTTTGAACGATGACTAGGAATGTTTTTAGAACGTAATTTTTCTCGTTTTATGTTTTTACTTCACGTTGATTTCCCCGCTACTTTGTTGTTAACCCTAAAATTTTCCACAAAATTTTTGTGTTCCAGAGAATCTGAGAACCAGGGAATCCAGGCCTATAGAAGTCTATTTCTTAGTATTCGATTAAGGTTTTCTTTTAGGTCTAGTTTTAATTCGGTATGATAGAACCCATTACCCCCAAAATTACAATTTTGTACTATGCGAGATTTGCAATACGACCGTATTTGAGAGGAAGTTAGCCCATATATTGCGGCCCATAAACGCGTCCATGTCTTACAACGTGTCCATGCCCCATAATCGCGTCTATGACCCACAAAACAACTGAGCCTCATAGGAAATGCATGTATCGGTTTTACGAAATATTGAAGTGTACTCGTCGCAGGTCTCATGACTCCCTATGCGTATGCGTGGTAATTCTCAGGCAGCACATTGTGCGTTGGCACGTATAGTTTCATATGCTTTCTTGTTTTTGCGTCAGATATACTACATAACGTGTGAAATTTTGAGAAAGAAAACAACAGAATATTATTACGAATAAAGATATAAATAATTATATGTGATTCTGGCATTTTTTATATACGCGTTTAAGACAGACGCGTTAAAGGCAGGTGCACGTACAGTAATTGCAGATAATATATCGTAAGTTTTATGAATCACAGAATATATTGTAGCTGGCTATTAATGTATTTATTAATGAGCTAGCTATTGTGAGTGTAACGCACATTTTGGCTTATCTCATTTCAGACGGAGACGGGCCGGGGAGGTCGGTAGAGCGCTCAATGATGAGATGTGGAAGAAATGAATACTGGAAGATACGAAATAGTTCTAGAACTGAAATATTGTCCAAGAAAATATATAAATATAAATTCTTGTTTATTTTTTTAAACACAAGTTTTAAAGGGTGTTAAATTTAAGCCACATCTCATCATTGGGCTTAACATTATTGGAATAATAGAGCTCTTCCATGACTCTAATCAGCTGACGAGAGTTATCAGTGGGCGTCTGAAAACTGAATGCATCCACGTCATAGTTTTGATTAACGTAGCTCAGATTTGTTGTGTGACTGCCCAGAATTGTGCAATTGGCAAGTAAATTTGTTATGCATACCAGAATGTCGGGTCCAGAAAGTTTCAGAGCAGACCGGTTAATATCCTCATGAAGGATAGCATAGTTTGCAGTAGTGGTTGTTAGATCGACCCTTACCCGATCTTGAGTAAAGTTTTCTGTGCCTACATTTACCGTTATCGTTTGGAATTTTACATTTGCAGAGGTAGGGGATTTGGTGTGCTCGAAACATTTCTTGTACGCATAAAAGGTTTCGCCCAACTTTTCATGTACATCCGCAACATATTTAGTATAAAAGGCGGATGTATCCCAAGTGGGGGTTTCCTTATCCACTGCATAGAGCATGCCTGAGATGCAGCATGAGTCGACGATTGTGATAATGTCAGAGTGCATATTATTTATAGTGGATAAATTATCACAATGCTTTATGATATCAAGGAGAACCAGAGTAGCATTTCTGAGTTCAACGAAAGGGTTCCCCTTGCGTCCTACAATTGTGAGCGCGTAGCCGATATGCGACCGTAAATGTTGAAGCGTGGTATGGGTATCCAGCAAGTTGTCTTATAACAGATTGTTGGATAATAGGTGCCGGTGTAACCACTACAGGCGATATACTGTAAGTAATAGCCCATAATGGCACTCCTCGCAGGTGCACCCGCGACAAGTGCTGACCGATCGTACTTGAGGACAAGTGTAAGTGTATGAAGAAAAAAAAAATTTTTGACTTGGACTAAAATATTCTTGTGTTAATTATTTATCGCCGTTTTTAGGGATGTCACAAAACTATACCCAAAATGCCCTGATTAGCCTATTGAGGTTTGATTGTAAGTATTACATAATTTGTTTGCACACAGTGGATATTGCTCCACAATTTCCCAAACGTTGCACCAAATATGTTTCCCAAAACTTATGAGCCAATTTTCAAACGTTGCGCCCAAATTAATTTCCGAAACGTTATGAGCAAAATGGATGTTCAATCCATATTTGTTTCACGGCCAATAAGTATTTATTCCTATATTTCAGAATTAATATTATGGGGCTAGAAAAATATATGAATCGTAGCAAAGCGGGACCGTATCTAAGAATATACGGCCCCTCTATACCCAAATGTTCTAATTAGCATATCATTGAGGTTTGATTTGTACGTGACACTCACCGCGGGTGCGTTCGTGGGAATTGAGGACGGGTTTTACATACGACAATGTGTGTGGGTAGCATTTTGTTTAGAATTTTTGGTCGTAAGTGTGCCCCTAGTGGCAAACATTATTGAAATTGATAGGAGATTGTAACTTTTCCCGCTCGAAAGTGTGTGCAGGTAGTAGTTTGTTTTAGGTATTTGGCCGTATGTGCGCCACTAGAGGCAAACATTATGTCAGTTGTAATTTAGGACGATTTAGCATTATTAGTTAGACTGATTCTATTTACCAGAAGCACTATTTGCTAAATATAGCAACCATAACTTCTCAAATGCATGAAGTTCTCGTTATACTTAGACACGCGTAATTTACGAAAGAGAAGTGACGTACGGGAACGTCAGAATACTTGCTATCGTTGGAATTTTAATTGTACGGCGTATGAGGCAATTCCAATGAGACGTAATGAATGTTCATTTTTCCGTAACTAATTGAGCCGCCAAATGGGTATATTGCACATATACCTTGATAAACCTAGTTTTCGGAGAAAAAATTTCCGAGAAAAAATTCTTTTCAGAGAAAAAATTTCAGAGAAAAAATTTTTTTGCCCTCTACTGCTTTTTTAAATTTGTCAGAACCTTAGATCGAGTCGTCATGCGCTAATTGGACTTTCATTTGATCACCAAAAAGGTTGGCATATATAATAACAATCTGTAGAGCTTTGACTGTCATTACGATGTATGTTTGTGAGGTTACTGTCTTTTGCATATTTGTCTTCCACATACAGCGCGGACGATAAGGCGTTGGATATACGGGTGAATAAATTGATTCCCATATTTATTAACGTTTTGAAACGTGGGTTAGTGGTAGAGCCCAAATTGATGTTGTCAAAGACAATATCCATTTTGGAGCGCCTAATTGTGTAGATGAGATTCTGGACGAGAATTAAATGAGTAAGGTGCATTCGGGCATCATATTTATGGTACTTGGTTATATTAAGGGTCGCCATACTTTGTTGGCGTCTAGACTGTGATGCGACTTTTAATGCTATAAGGCGTGTGTAATTGGAAATCTAGATAATCGGACAATCAGGAGGCGTAGTCGTAGGATCAGTATAAGACCAGTTTAGATTTGTATTCAAGATTATTTGTAGTAAAATTATATACATACATGCGAAGACTCTCAGAGAACTCTCCTGTACACAAATGCGAGATCTCAATCAATTTCACAAATTTTTCAAAAAAGAACCCATAATAGAAAATCCACAAAAAATCATTTTTTTAAAAATTTTTGATTTTATAAATTGTATAACTTCGTAAACTTTATTTATTTTTCATTTTTCTTTCTTCCTGCCAAAAGTTTAATAGTTTCAAGGAATTTCAAAGGTTCACGAGATTACCCGAAAACTCTAACTCCCCAAGTCCACTCTAATATCAAGGATTCATTTTCTCCAGGCAGGAATGGTCTTATACTTTGGTGAATTATATGGTGCGATTCGTGTTGCCATGTTGCCACAATTGTAGATGCTTTCTTGTAGACGCTTTCTTGACGCTTTCTTGACGATTAGGAATTTCCGTTTTTTAGTTTCCAACTTCTTTTTAATTTATATATCCATATTAGATAATAGAAATCCTGCAAAAGAATATAGAAGGACTCAAAAATAAGAATGTAGCACCTTGAAGAAACAATTAGCACAATACACGCACACAATCAGTAGTAAAATAGTTTATCCTTGTATAGAAAATTTTTGCAAGAAAAAAAAATATGATAACAAATGTGAGGACCCGTCAGACATTATAAAGGGGATCTTATTGAATACACAAGGGCCTTCAAAACCTAAAGCTGAAAAATGTATGCCGTTTTATTGAGGAAAATAAAACATTATAAAAAGAAAAACTAACTTTAGAAGGCTTCAGAGATACCAACCGAAAAAAAATAAAATGTATGCCGTTTTATTGAGGAAAATTAAAACAATATAACAAGAAAAATTTACTTTAGAAGGTTTCAGAGATACCCGAACTTCCGATTCCTCACGAGTCAATTTTATAATATTTTAAAAGGTTCTTTTAACCAGACTGGAGTGTTCAATAATTTGGTGACATATATTGTGCGATTCGTGTTGCCTTGTAGTCATATTTGTTGACGTTTACAAGCATCCAAGCTGATACAGTAGAGATCCAGTAAGAATATATAGAAGAATTCTAAGACTAGGAGTGTGGCATCTTGAATATAAATAATAAAAATAAAAATAAACTGTAGTACCCTATACTGTCTAGCGGTCTTCAACCTTGATACGAAGAAAGGAGCTTTTTCATCGAATTTTGCCAAAAATCTGAGAATTTTTACCAAGACGAAACTAAAGGCCAAAGTAGAATTGTATGGATGAAGTTTTTGTAGCAGGACCAAAAACTTTTTATTATTAGAACATTTCTTCAGTCGAACCTATAATCTCTTAACGACCAATATAATTATATGTATGGAGTTTCATGGTATCACACAGCCATACAGTATACACCGTCACACAGCCATACAGCCATACAGCATGTCACATTCAGAGTAGACGCCAGCCTGATCGGTGTGATTTTCGAAAGATTATATGACGTTCTCAGTAATCTCTAGGTCGACTGAGGTTTGGGGTTTTTCTCGTAAATGTATGAGCTTGTTTCGTGAAACTTATGCAGCTGTGTCACAGCTGTGCTGTTTGCACATTCGTTATAACCGACACGCAAGAGTGATTTCAAATTTATGTGTCATTATGTAGGAAGAATATAGAACTAGGGGTAATGTTCTAACACGGCCGTCCCCATCTAAGCTTGAGCATATGTTTAGTATAGTTTTTATGCTACCTAGCCGTAGTATCGTATAGGAATATAGATTGTGATGTTAAGTTGGGGAGTTTGAATTGAAATTGCGTATGAATGTGACAAAAGTGGTCCCAGAAGAGATCAGGCCCTGAGTTAATTTATATCGTTTTGCACGACAAACTACGGTCCCGCAGTTTATCGTTTTGCACGACAAATCACGGTCCCGCAGTTCATCGTGAAAGAACCCGGCGCGAAAAGAACCCGGCGCGAATAGAGACCGGACCCTGTATTACATTATTTGTTTTGCACGCAGTAGGCAGAAAATATATTTTGTTTCCTGTCGAATATGTGTATATTCCTTTTTAAGAAGGCAAAAATAAGATGTAGTAATTACTAATTATTTCACGGTGCACCTGCTACTACGGATATAATTAGTTGCAATCAGACACAATTTGCATCATATAGGATTATAGATTGTAATGTTAGATAAGGTGAATTGACTCGAACTCGCATATGAGTGTGACCAAGGTGGTCACAGAAGAGACCGGGACCCTGTGTTACATTATGTAGTTTTGTACGTAGGTAATTGAAAGTACGTATTTGCTTCGCGCATATTTTGGCCATGGTGGTCCAAAAGTAGACCGGACGGAAGGAAACCGGAGAATTACATAATTATTTGTACGCAGTATTACATGATTTGTTTTGCACACCGTAGATAAATCCATATTTGTTTCACGACAAATACGTATTTATTCCTATATTGCAGAATGAAAATTATGGGTTAGTAATTATTGATTATTTCAAGGTGCACCTGTTACTTCGTATACCGTTAGTTACAATCGGATACAGTTTGAGTCACTTGTATTGGATATCGTGCCCAATCTGCATTAAACTATAGTCCAACGAATACTTGTACCAATAAATTCCCAAAATAACGGTTCTATATATATGAAGCTTTTATCCACCGATTTCAAGGAAAACTTTTTACACGTAAACAATCAACAAACTAACTTTTCCAGTACACAAATCTCGAAATTATTCAATTATAAATTATTTTTTGTAAATTATTATAAATTATTCAGTTATAAATTAAAAGGGCGTCTACGTACCTCGAAATTATTCAACTATAAATTTAAAGGGCGTCTACGTGGTAGGGTTAATTTTAGGATTGACTAATAATTTGACTAGTAATTTGACTAGTTGCTTCACGTACAATATGCTGGAATTTGCGCATTGTATCGATATTATTCCTGCGTCGATTAACAGAAAGTGGCGTGATGCCCTCAAAGGGTATCGCGTACGAGTTAATGTTAATATTATTCGTAAGTTCCTCACGTGTCATGCATATGGAGCAGTTTGTTTTACCTGCGCGATGTGGACATCTTGAATAATAGTATTCCTTTAGACTGGTTAGAAAGTTCTTAGACCCTACAAGGTTACGTATATGGCTCGGAAGGGAGTTAAAGCATGAAATGTTATTTAACGGAAATAACTTGTAGTCCGTTGGAAGTTTATTTGCTAAAGCAGGTGCATCCCAGGGATCGTATTTCCCCCCGAAGAATTTATTCCTGGTTTTCGCGTATACCATGCACTTTTTGAGAGCATTAAATAATATAACCGGACTTTTTCGCTGTGCAACTTTGCCCAAGAAATTCAGACGCATGTATTCATGCTGGTTTTTAGTCTCAGGCCAGCCCGCCATAAGAAAAAGTTCAGCATAGGATTTCCGATTAGAATGATCTGTATAGGGAATTTTGAAAATGTCGATTATAATCTGTACTATGCCACGATTAATATCATTATAAATTTTGTTTGTAAAAGGGGGCATAATTTCCATTCCATAATTGTAATTACCATAAATTAAAGCACGGGCTAGCCTGAGTTTGTCAAACGAGCTGCTCCTATCCGATATATTGAAAATGAACCCCCGGTGTTCATTTATACAATTTTTAACATGAAATATCTGTTTTGAAAAGGAGAGCATACTATTGAAACGTATTCCTAGATGCTTGATAGATGTTACATGTCTAATTTTTTCGCCATTTTCCAGGGTGATATCCTTAACCTTGTCCTTACCTATAGCCATGAAGGCTGTTTTAGGAAAACTAACGTGAACTCCACGTTCGGACAACCAGGCAGTAATTTCTTGTATCATTTCTTTCGCAGCGCTGCGTGCTTCGGCCAGAGTATTTCTACTGATTACCGCAACTATATCATCTGCGAAATAAATGATACGGGAGTTATGTTTGTTTGAGTCGTCTACTAGATTTTCCACACCCGATATCATTAATGAGAATAAAAGAGGGGAGAGTGCCCCTCCCTGAGGTACTCCAAAACCATTCAAAATGATGGGGTCGCTAGTTAGTCCCTTTATCGTTATTTGACCAGAGCGATTACGTAGTTCACTCATGATGTAGCGTAAAACCTCCGCCGTAACAATTTTGCTCATCCTGGTCACTATGAGACTGTGCGGAATCGTCCCGAACGCATTCGCACAGTCCATAGAGACCAGGATGGTATAGTTGCCTTTTGGTTGAGCTTGAATAAAATAGAAAATGTCACCGAGGGCGGTGCTGCAGCTAAAATGTTTGCGAAAGCCATGCTGATTCTCGGGAATTATTTTGTGTTCCATGGCAAACGCAAACAAGTTAGCTGCGACAAACTTCCCCCTCATTGAAGCTTGTATCGATGGTACGCTGAGCATTCGATTTGAGGAAACGAGACTTAAATCCTTGGCACTCAGCTTCGGGATAGGAACCATTTTGTTTACTTTGTCATAAGATGGGAAAATCCCCAGCTGAGTGTCAAGTAAAATCATTTTTTCAAAAAGCTTGAGAAATCGTGTAGGGAGCGCGTTTAGCACTGTACCATTCAAATGTGAATTTAGCCCTTTAGTCATGGGTTGAAGACTAGAAATTAGAGCTCTAGTACTATTTATTTTGGAGCCCTGACTTTCTTCAGCGTCAATAAAATGAGAGTTGTGAAAACTGAACTTGAGTGGATGATCATCCCAAAAATCAAGCCCGACATAGTTCTCAGGACAGTCATTAGTTTGACTTTGTAGCTGAATGAAGTGGGCACGGTGCTCGTTGGGTGTGAACTCTCCAGTACGACCAAAAATTTGTTTATTTTTATTGTTAAACATTCGATGAATTTTATAGACATCGTTTGCAGAAAATGTATGTTTTTTCAAAATATTACCTTTGACGAATCGCTTGTCAGCTTGGGACATCCTTTTAAATAACGATTTAACCTTTCGCAGCAGTGGATTATTACGTACAGGGTCGTTTTTAAGTCTGAGTAGATTAGTTAAATAAGAAAGATGTTTACCTAGGATTATTGTGTTACGACTAAGTACAGATTGTTTTTTAAAAGGAAGTTTAACTTCACATATAGGCATGATCGAGGACATGCCCTCCTCCAAAATATTTAATAAATATTTGGAGAAAGGCACCTCCTCGAACGGAGCCACCCAGTGTTCACATTTTGCATCAGACACGAGTCGGGAGCAGTCATCATACAGTAGGTTCAATTGATTTTCGTGTTCTCGTAATAAGTCAACTCCCTTATCATATATGGTTTCCTGACAAGGCATTCTAGTGATTTGCGCAGTGGAAGTAGAATCTGAATATTCTTTTTGAATTTTAGTATAGATTACAATTACCGTATGGCCGTCGTTTTCGGCAAAGGTCTCACCATCATGCTGCGTAATATCAATGCCACCGGGAATGCCCCTGTGGAAAACGATATCTATGTTAGAGAGCGTGGGGTCCGTATCCGGGGCACGTTTGTTAGGAACGTTCGTATATTTAAAACTGTGGGCAGAATATATACGAGATATGGTGCGGAAGAGACTGCACGTTAATTTGCAGTCCTGTAACCGAGGTTTATTGTAGTCGACATTTATGTCGCCTAAAATAAAGCTGGGTAGGTTTTGTTGTAATCTGATAATTTTTGTCATATGTTTTTTCATAAAATTGAAATATTGAACCGAATTAAATATTTTTAGCGCTTTTGTTTTTGGCGATTTAAGATGTGGTCTATATATGCACATAATATTGTACAAAGATGGACCAGGCTCATTCTCAATGTTGATACTAATACAGGTGAAGGGGGGAACTTTGTAGCGGAGCTTCACGTCGTATTTCTTTGCATTTTTTACAAGTATTGCAGACACCACCGTAGGAACAGAATTAATCAAAAAAGGCGTGTGATAGAACGCCGTAAACTCCTGTGGGAAAAAAGTTCTTTTTGCCAAATGATTGGGGTGAATATTTAATTCTTGGAGGCATAAAATTTGGAGGTCCGGAAAATTATCAATAACCTTATTCGTTTGAAAGAGCGGTTTATTTAAGTTTACTGATACAATGCATAGACCTTTGGGAACGGTGTTAGACCAAGATTCGTGGGTAGCTGATTTGAGCACAGGAAGTACCGCGTTAAAGGTTTTCCCGGTTTCCGTAAAGATTTCTTGAATGAGATTGTTATAAATATTATTCCTTTCGATGCTGCGTAATGATGCCGTACGTGGATTAATATATAAGCGCTCAGGGTTAGTTACCTGGGGGTCGTCCATGGCTGTATTTAGTGAGATCTCTGCCACGTCCGCGGCCACTTCCGCGGCCACGTCAGTCACCACGTCGGCAGCCACGTCCGCGGATACCTCAGTGGTACCGTTCAGTGAGACTGTATCAATATTTAAATTGTTCATAGATAAAATTGCAGTGTGCAATGGAATAGAAACTTGGTCTAGTTATATCGTATCGTATACAACTATCCAGTAATTACAAATAGGTTTTAGCTATATAATATCGTGCACCAGTTAGCCCAGCACTTAATGTACGGTCACATAGTGGCAGCTATAATCTTAATATAGATATATCTTAAGTTTGGTAGCGGATAGTGTATTGCGAAGCAAAACTAAATAAGTGAATAATTGTGTAACAACTGTCCTGTGGAGCAAATTAAATGAATAATTGTATCCTAATTTTAATGTTGTTTATATGCTGTTTGTATATGTATGCAGAGTATACGTGTCACGCATGATGGTGGCAACCAGACCGTGATTTCGAGCAGAACTGTACCATCAATATACGATGAAGTATAAAATAACCACGTAAAATATATGAACTACATACTTTGTATGATTGATAAAATGTGTATATTATACGTATATGAACTACATATTTTGTAAGATTGATAAAATGTGTATATTATACGTGTTTGGTGTAACTAAGCGTTGTGACCGAGACCGTCTCGTGGGGGTTTCTTGATTACGCCGAAAAATATAACCAGGGAGTTATACTAAGAAAAATATAACAGATATATATAAAGATATACCAATATGAAAGATATTCCTTAACGAAAAAATATTAAGATATAAATAATATAAAGATATACTTTAGCCGTCAAGTCAGACTTACTCACTGGCAGATTAGTGTTTTCTTTTTGATCCCCTGTTACTGTTCGAAGCCGAAGCCCGATTGTTTCTTGACTGCAATGATGAAGATGCGTTCTCAGTTTTCGGTTTAGTTTTCCTGGTCTATATATTGGTTCAATTCAGTAAGTATCATTAGTTAAGTGAAGTGTGACCAATTAAGCGAGTACTGAACGAATCATGTATATTGTTGTGCAGTGCAGTGGTGCAGTAGGGGGAACCAAGGGCGTGGCATAGGGGGAAACACACCCCACACCAACGCCCCACACACATCACCCCTCACCAACACCCTACACACTACACCCCGCACAACATCCTATACGTGCGTCAGTATTTCCTGCTGAAAAAATTTTTTTGGATCAGCGTTAGATTATTGGAAATTTTTTGGATGTGATGCCATAATAATTGTATCGATCTGTGGCACGTATATTCGGTTCTTGTGTTTTTTAGTTTAAATCGTATGATTGTGATTAGCTATGCGGTATATGTTTTCAAATAGTTGAATGGTATATGTTTACAAATATTTGAGTGCGCCAGACCGACCTAACTATTGAAGGACGCGTTATTGCCTAGACCCGCTCACCACTGGACCCGACCACCGCAGGAATACAGGATACACCGGCCCCACACGGTCGAGGGGGTTAAAAGGCTCCCTTATTAACTTATAATTAGGAGGGTTATAATTATTGTATACACATTTAGGAATATCGTATAAAATTATAGAACCGAAACGTGGTGCTACGGCGAGTAGGAGTAACGCCTAAAAATCGTGACAAGGTGGGCTGTACTAATCTTCGATCCATCGGATTAGAGTTCCTTGCGTCAAGTAAAATGTTGATTGTGTTAAATAGGGCAAAATGGTCCGGGAAGAATGGAATATCTATCTTGTTTTTACATAGAATGGCTAGTATGGTAGATAGCATGAATGAACTGATGGGCGGGAGGGATATGTCGTGTACTCTGTCCGGTGGAGTAAGATGTATATCGCCACCCACGTGGTTCAGGTCAGATTCTTTGGGCTGCATTTTTTCAAGATTTTTATGTAGCTCGGTGACCTCACGAATTTGTGCGGTATCCGTTAATCCTAGATTCGACAGGTTTGCCAAGTAGTCACATACTACTTGGAACGTGACCTCCGGAATGGCAAGGCACAGGTACGCGAAATTTATTTTAGAGGCTGCATTATGTGTACAGGTAGTAGTGTGGTTCGATTCGTATGCCGTATCGGACCCCATTGCGACCGCGACCGCTACCGGTTTGGGTACATCGTTAAGGCCCAGATCTGCGATTTCCTGCGAGATATTAAGTACTTTATTTGCATCCAGGGCGGTTCCGGAATTGTGACTTGTAAAAGAGAGTTCTATCGACTTTCCGCTGGCAGGGGAGAGCTGGAGAGCGGTTTCATCTTCACCCTCGGGTTCGGAACTATTAGAGTTGTCAGATAGTAGGAGGGAAAAGGGTGTGTAGTCGGGCATAGATATGTCAAATGACGCATTTATAGTGGAGCTATGGATCCTTTTAAATGGTTCCAAGTCCTGTATGCCTTGCGACCCCCGTATGGATCCCGAAGTACTATCCGCTTCGGATAAGTTAAGAGTTCTTGGTGCACAGGCATCCACATCTTCGTTGATTGTGGTGTTAGCGTTTACAGGAGTTTCGCTTCCTTGCTCCAGAGTTATAGACTGAGTTATAGACTGAGTTTCAGTCTGTACCCGATTGAAAACTCGTCTACCAAGTTCAGTATGACTAACTGGAGTGATACCGTCAGCCATTTCAGAGATGTGAAGGTCCGTTACATGATTTAGGTCATTTCGTTGTTTAGTAATTAGGGCTGCGTTGGTT
Organism: Bathochordaeus stygius; assembly: GCA_004367955.1. Classification (NCBI taxonomy): domain Eukaryota; kingdom Metazoa; phylum Chordata; class Appendicularia; order Copelata; family Oikopleuridae; genus Bathochordaeus; species Bathochordaeus stygius. The sequence goes on along the minus strand of SCLE01123166.1, from coordinate 290 downwards.
ACTATAGATTGGCATTTATTGTCAACCGCTGGTGGTGAAGAAAATAAGTTAAAAATATTTTTCATCGTATCGCGACATTGTTCATCCAATTTACCAAGAACTCCCAAAGCCAGGAGATTCATTTTGTCGTTTTGTATAGTTTGTACCTTAGTTAAAATACCAAGACCAGTGTTGGCTATTTTAGCCGAATCATTTGTATAAGCCATTTCATTCATGATGGCAGACCACATAGCACGGTCCCGGACGTCACGTTTCTTTCCCATGGCATGGAGCTCATCGATTCTCTCGAG
>SCLE01122051.1:0-15546 GCA_004367955.1 Bathochordaeus stygius | reverse complement strand
CAATGTAAAAGAATTCAATGCAAAATTGTTCATTCAGTGCAAACATAAGTCAAATTTAATGTGCCAACTTGTAATTTGCAATAAAATATGCTGTTCAGCACATAGTATAAAAGTCTGCTATGATTGTGTTGAGTCCATCGGCTCCTCATCAAAAAACATTTGCAATCGTTCAAAAATGCCCGTAATGTCCTTATTTGTCCCCAAATTGATAAATGATAGAAAAATTGGGCATCAAAAAGCTATTTTTGACTAATCAGAAAATTTTTGTATCGTATATTAATTTACGCACAAATAAGAAATTACTCTTTCATACGCTTTGTTTTTTCAGTCATATTTTTTCGAACAATTGGGCACAAACTTCCATATGCCTGCCTTTGTCTGTTTTCGTAAAAAGTAATATCTGTCAATTGACATTTGACGCATCTTACTTTGTTATTGTGAAAGAGTTTAAAAATATAATGACAAAACTGCAATATTTCTCAAATTTTGTATGAATAATATCTTTGGGGGGGGGGTGCAAATGTAACTTGCGTCTCCAAAATGATGCTCTGGGGGGGGCAAATTTAATTTTATTTGTATGAATAATATTTTTGTGGTGGGGGTGGTGAAATGTAACTTGTGTCTCCAAAATTAGATGTGCCCCTCTCAGAACATTATTTAGCAGACAAAAGTTACATTTGCCCCCAAAAGGAAACAATTTATACGCCAAAGGTATTATTTATACAAATAATATAAAATTTGCCCAAAGATATTATTTATACAAATAAAATGCGACGAAACCTACGCATATTATTGTTGGGTAAATCGTCCTGATTCTTGATCACCAAGTCCGTGCGCATCTTTCTAGCATAGTAATTCCGGCAATATATGCGCGGTTCGAAAAAAGCTCGAAAACTAGAAACTCGATTATGACGTCATCGATGACGAATTTCGAAAAACTAAACTGGCTATCGGATGCGCCACCCTTTCTTGATGCCGTGTCCCAATTTTCAGTATGATCAGAGCAAAAAATCAAAAATTGCCTTCTTTAACGGTCAAAATAAAAGGCGCAATTTTAGCATTTTTTGAAATATCAGCTATAATAAGGCTGATATTAAAATTAGACTTAATATTTTTATAAATTTCGTAATTATTATAAAAAATGGGAAAAATTGAGAAAAAATTTTATTCCTCTGAAAATTACCGGAATTTTGGTAATTTGAATGGAAATTCATAATACCTGTATTATTCATTAATTTAGGTGATTATCCCGGACCAATTTAGGTGATTACCTCGGACAAAACTAAAAATAATTAAAACCGAAATTTCTCAAAAACAGGGGGCCCCTTTATATTTTTTTTCAACGCACTTATTTTTAAAATGGTAAAATTACGCACAATTTTTATTTACGGGGCTTTGGCAGCTCATGTATGCCACATGCGTGAGATCTTCTCAAAGTTCTATAATAAATTTCATAATATGAGAAGGCTCTAATGCATTTTATAACAATCCAAGGGGTTCAAGGTGACTTCCGCCGACGCGTATTTACTACATCCGAAGGGCATTCGGAAACCTTTCATAATAATTTTCTCATGATGGGAAAACAGCAAGATTTAATTAGCGACATTGCTTAGCGACATTGCTTAGCGACATTGCTAAGGAGTCTTGGTATATTGGGAAAGAAATTACCCAAGAACCACAAACAAAAAAACGAAAAATTACCGACTATTTCTCAAAAGCTTCCACAAAAAAATAAAAAATCCTGAAAAAATCTAAATTGCTGTTAAGAGGGCCTGTTGTTATGAGGTCAATGTTTTCGCCGAAATCGAGTTTTGTTGTTATGTGGGCCTGTTGTTTAGAGGGCTCCCCTGTATTTTTTTGTAATTTTTATATTTTTTTCAAATTTTTTCTGAGCCAATTAATCTCTTCCAAAAAAATCAAGCCAAAATAAGGCAAAAAAATAAACTGCCCTTCACAACTAGAAATTATAAATTTAAAGACACTTTAGCTCAAGTGCGCCATTTAGCCATTATTTAGTTTCTTTGGTATATCAGCGAAACGCGGACCGATATAAATATTCTAAAAAATGCATATCACGGTGAATGCCTTCTGCACGTGTGCATTAATGTTCACAAAAATAAAAATATTCAATAAATAGTTACATTCAAATAACCGCCGAAATTTTATTTTGAATACCTGAGAACAACCAAAACAATTGGACATCGAAAATTTGGGTCACGGGTTAAATAGAGGTCATAGTATCCAAATATGTCAACTATAAAAATCTAACACCCCCTGAAAAAAAGTTGTACCCTAATAAATATTTGATCCACACCTAACCCTAAAATAAAAATTAATCGGAGTTGTGTTTTGTTAGGGCGAGCGCTAACACGTTTTTCAAAAAAGGAGAGACGAATTTCTGTTAGTTTAAACAAAGAGAAATCACAATATAGAATGCTAATATATGCTGATGGTGTTTACTGCTCAGGGGCCCGCTCGACTCGGATCAATTCTTATTGTCTGTGAATCTAGTTCGCTGGTAGGGATCATGTAATGTATGATCACAATTCTGCAATACTACCCCACAGGAGTTCAATTATAATCGTAAGTTTTAATATTCAATGGTAACCTAGGTGCTAATAAACTCTATTCCTTGAGTGCATGAACTCCATGGCTGGATCCCCATGGTTGAATACAACTACGAGCTCCACAGTTGGAATACAGTTGAACCACAGCTGGAGTATAGCTTGAACACGATGCCATGGCCGCTTGAGGCACCTAAAAGCCATATCACTGTATGCTCCCGTACTAAGTCACTAATGACTGACTATGCTGGCTCTCAAATTCTTTACTGTATAAAAATTAACTTACTGGCGTCTAATTATTTGCTTATATTCAAAATTTTACATGTTCAAAATCCTGCATACCGTATTGAAATACGTGCCTTCTTAAATATATACCGATAACGGTCGGCGGTTAGGTAATTGTCTAAATCAATCTAACTATAGTCAAATCACTTTTACAATCTATATCTCATTTATAGCAATGTCTATTACTACACTTGATTGCTGCTTTTCAGCGACGTTTTCAGTGGCGTCTTCTAAAGCTTTACAAGCCTAATACTTGCACTTTTAATTTATATCCTTACAAGTGGTTCAAGGCTGAATCCGTGGAATAGCTATTACTATATTCTGCACTATATACGACGTACTATATACCACGCGCCAAATTCAAAGTAACCTTCATATTTCCCTGCCAAAAACGGGAGCAATCATCTATGTGATATCAACTTGGTTTGTCGAGGTAACTCTGGCAACCAATTAATACCATACTGTCTGACCAAGCATCATCTTTCTTTACGAGCTTGTAAACAACACTATTTAAGCGCTGCAAACCAGTAAATCTGGTCATTCACAAAAAACGAAATGACAGTAAGAGATCCTGAATAAAAAAGAGAAAATAAAAATATAAATCAGTCCTATTTCCAGCCAAAAACTATATTAATCAAAACCATGTAAGTATTAAATTTAATCTAGGAGTTAATCTACCAATTGGCCTCTGTTTATGATTATTACACCACCAATATATATTGAGCCTACTGAACCTGTCACCAACATCATTCCCTAAACTTAGGTAAATATAATCTGATTCAGATAATTGCTGTCGGTATGGCAACATTTACTAACGATGGTGCTAGCTCTTCTGGTAATGGTAATGGCAATACGCGTTCGCGTAATGTCTCTGACTTCTTTAATAACCTTAATGTTAACTTAGGAACCGCCCAACATCAGGGGTCCTCTTTTAACCCCGATTACTTACGTAATAATGCCCGTATTGATAATCGTAACACTGACCAAAGACGAGGATCAGGTTTTCGTGAAAACTACTACGATAGTTACAATGAGGGTTACGATAATTTTGGCAGAGAAATAAGAGATAATAGAGGTACTCGTGATAGGGGCCGACCCAGATACAATAGTGCACGCCGCTTTAATCCATCTAGAGCACGTGGTCGCGGTACCCGTGACAACAATGTTGAGTTTGGGTTCAAAACCTATCATGACCAAAGAAGAGGATCGTCCAGAGGAAGATTTGCCGCTCGACGGTTAGGCGCGCTAAGACAAAGGGACGTGGATGAAGGCCTTCTAATCTTCAATTGGTTTAACCGTACACAATGGTTGGTTAATACCGAAAAATTAAAATCAAAAGAGTTTACAATAATCTGTACATCAAACCCGGTCGAGAATTTTACGGACTCCGCTTACATGAAACATCATCCAGACGCTGACAACGACAACAGTTTTCTCGTTGAAGTACTCACCATAAATACAAAAGCAACTGCATTCGAAATAGTTGCTGCTATACTTGATCGTAACGGGACCAACCCTGAAAATGTTCTCATTAATGATAAGTCACATGAAAATTTCGCAAAAATTGATATAGTAAACATGATACGCTTCATAAAATTTCCCGACTTTATGGCCTTAGCCAAATTCGGTCATCAATTAATGGCGCTAAACAACCATAAAGCAATCACTTGTTTATTACCCTTCATAAGGGAAGCATGGAGTATAGATGCTAATGGACAGTGGGTTCTCTGTTTACCACCAGTCGAAGATTTCTGTGAAAAATATAATCTGGCTCGAAACGCCTTCAAAAATGGAAGCGATAGTTTCCAAATTCTCGACACTCGAAAAAGAACGCTCACTGATCAACATAGGAACACGTTTAGTGACGTATATCAAAGATCCGACGTCGGAAACTATCCATAACGCTACCTATGCAAAAGAGGTAAGCGTGACAAGCTTAGCTGAGATCAGTGATACCAAGGCCAATCAGGAAATCCTGACAGAAAAGTTAAACATTGTAGCTAGCGCAACATATGGCCATGAAAATCATGATAAATCGGGCAATGACGTCTCAAATGTTTTCGACATCTATGGCTCAACAAAAACACTCGCGCATATTAAGGAATTTGAAAATAAAGTCATTACTTGTGTTGAATCGTCAGGAGAGTGGTTAAAAAATCAGTTGTGTGAAATTTCTAAACGAAGCGTACTTAAATCCACCCGAATGATTGAAATAAATCGTGGTGAAACTGAGCTAAGTGAATTACAGGGTCCCAGTTCTGCAATGGAAATTGGTGAAAATATACCTGAACTTGAAAATAATCCTACTACTGAATCACAAAAAAAAACCAGATGCATGGTTCGACTCAGCTTCCGGCGATTCAGATGACTCACAAAACTCTGACAGGCAATTACCCCCGCGGTCAAGATCAGGTAGAAATCAATCACGAAAAAGGAGTACAATGACTAGCACTCGCAGCCAATCTATGAGTGCTAAGGATAGGATCAAATTAATATTATCTAACGATGGTGTCAGTAATATCAAAAAATGTGATACCCAACCAAAAACGGCCCAATCCCCATCCTACAATATTTTTTATCCTCTTAATGGGTATAAAAGTATAACTTGTGGTAAAAATATGACTGAGCTCAATAAATCACTAAGCAACCTTACTCTGGTCGACAATACCATACCTTTTATCCCCCCTGTTAACAAAATAACCCCTACTATCTCTAATCTGTATGACAATACTGCCGATTGGCTGGTTTTTCTGAGAAATAAAAAGCAAAAAAAAACAGCAGGGGGCATTCTGCCCCTCTACACAAAATTCCTGGCCGAAGTTATGCCAGACTTAACATGTGAAATTTTAAGTGTACTTTCCGCTAACGGTAGTAACCAATCAAGTTCGAACCCACTCCAAAAAACTTACTATGACGAAATATTCGAAGCTTACAATGAGTTTTTAAAATTTAAAAACAACCAATCAAATAAAATACCAAGAATAAGCTATAAGCTTTTCGGGATGATAACACACGTATTGGATACGCTGAATTGCAAAATACCAGCGCTAAAAACATATGATGATATAAATCGAGTAAAGTCGCTACTTCTCGAAAAACTCGTAATTCTAAATAACTCTCTAACAAAATGTACTCTCGATCCAAAAATAGGAGCCAAAGGTACCCCGCACGAAGTAATTGAACTTGCTAGAACTCTTCAAAATTCACAGCCTCACTTAGGTAAGGAGAACTGTTTTAACGAAATATATCAAGAAAATTACCTTATAAATTCAGCCTCAACATGTCTTCGCAGTAACACTATGCCGCCTTCTCCTGAAATCTCCAGTTGCCATTTAAATAAAACTCTAAACCGCAACCTTCCGTTCGTGATTTGTGAACCATACAGTAATCCATATCCTGAAAACAAGACTCAACATATATCGGTGAGTGTTTCAAAAATAAAACGTACTTATATTTTACCCCAACTGTTTGATAACAATTTAGACTGCACAATTCCAGTTAAAAAACACGATGAAATCTATGCCAGCATCAAACAAAATATATCCAAACAACGAATGATCAAACAAAAAGCAGGTAAAATTGGGGCCCAAATCTTTTCAGGGTGCTTAAAAATACTATCAGTAAACCTGAATAACGGCCTGAAACAAGTTCCTGACCTATTTGTCAATTTTTTGGACCACCATATATTCTGCATCCAAGAATTAATACTGATGCTATATTTTTTGAGCACAAACTAGGCTTTCCCGAAAATTATACGGCCTACACTCACAAGCCTTTTATATATAAGGATATTAATATCGTATTAGCCGCGATAATTATTCGTAACGATTGTGGTTTTTTAGTTAAAGTGCGGTATGACAAAGCTCCGTTTATTGGCATCTCTGTAACCATCCCTCAACAAAATGGATCCATAACAATTAACGTCACCACTTTTTATAAATTCCACGTGGAATCAAAAAAGAGCACTTATTTCAATATTTGTAACAAAAAACAGCATACCAACTTTTTCATCCAAAAATTCAAGGAAATAATCAATATGCAATAAAAAGTACCCGCCATCCTGTGCGGTGATCTAAATGCTGATTACAAAAATAAAAGACCTCAAGATGACCAATTTTTTTTAGTCAATTCAACTTAATGACTCAAAATTATAAGAATCATGAATTTACGACAACAAATATCCCACGTAAATCTGGTAGAGACGGTTTAAAAGGCTCAAATATTGGCATTTATTTAGTCAAAAACTTTGACGACACAATCAAAATGAACATATTCGATGGGGGCACTTTTTGCAATAACGACGGTCACTGTGCCATATCAGGTACTTTGAATTTAGCAACTTATATAAAGGATAACTCAACTATAATTACAGTTCACAAAAGGGCTTCCTGTACTACGATTTATGATGCAGGTTTACGCGCTCTTAGCAACAACAAGTCAAAACTTGACTCATTATTAAAAGAAGCTAAGCAACTTATCCCATGGGCCAACACTAAAAATTGGGTCCCTCCCTTCTCAAGTGTCCCGTTTTCCAAATGCTTGATGGAATTAATTGAAAAAACTCTACTTGAAGTAATGCCTTTAGAAACAATTACCATTAAACCAACAATTCCCAAACTGTATTTAAGTTCTGAAACTCTCAAACTAGGCAAACTAATACGCTATTACGATAATATTTTTAGAGAAATAAACAAAAACAGAGTAATCTCCGATATTCCAATCTCCGATTCCGAACTCTCCAATCTACGCAGAAAATACCGTGCTATGTCTCAACTCGACAAAAGAAAATTTTTAAGTAAGAAACCATTTAACACTAAACTAGGGGCAAACGATATTTTTAAGATTAATCGAACCTTTAACCCTAAAAATAAATCTTACAGTAAACGTGGCTGTTTTTCAGCAAATGAATTAAGAACCCAATTTCTGAAGGTTCAAGCAAGAACAGGTTTAAATAGCGACAAATTCAAAACCCTTGATTTTTGGCCAGAATCAAAAATAAAACTTTCGACTAAGGACTTTAATCTCTCAATTTTCGGAAAATGTAAAGCAACTTCCATTTTGAAAATAATTTTAAGTCTAAAAGATAATACCACGGGGTACAGATCTCTCATCAACCGTAAAACAATCGGAGCATGGCCTTTCGAATTATTACATTACCTTATTGAAATTATACTTATCGACTTAAACCTCGGAATCTGTCCAGACTACGACAAAACCGGTAAAATGATCGCTATTCCCAAACTAAGTGTTAAGGACCAGAAAAATATATCTGCAAATCGATTTTTAAACATTTCTTATTTCTCGCTGTCTATACGTGGCAAATTTTTAACAGCCGTAGCACAAGACTTTGTCACATTCAATAAACTAATCCCTGATGAGCAACATGGCTTCAGAAAAGGGTTTTCTTGTGCAACTGCTTTAGCCGAAATTCTAATTCGTGTAAAAGAAGCACCACGAGAAATGAGCACAATAGTAATCTTCATCGATTTATTAAACGCGTTTGGGGCCATACCCCACCACCTTATTATTACGCGATTGGAAAAAATTTTCGAACCGAATTTGGCACGATATGTATATAATTTACTCAGGGGCCAGAATGGTGTTCTGATCGAAAAGGGGCAAGAAAGTGAAAATATCAAACTTTGTGACTTTGGGGTTCCGCAAGGGGGAGCCCTCTCCCCTTTAATTTTTCTTCTCATGATAGCGGATCTAACCGACTTAATCCCCAAGGATCAACGGGCGCACACTAAATTTATACTCTACGCAGACGATATCGTGGTAATCATCAGTCGTCCGAATATAAGCCAAGCCAAGGCGGCTGCTACGAAACTGATATTTGATATTGGGCTATGGTCCGAAAACAGGGGGGTCTACATTGCGTACCCCAAGACGAGTTATGCAGTAATTGGTGAGTTAGTCTCCGAACCATTATTAGTTAAAAATATACCGATTGAACATGCTTCTAATCATAAGTACCTTGGATTTCGTTTTAACGATTTTTTAAAATTCGATCCACAAATAAATTTCATAAAAAGTAAGCTTTTTGAAATTCGTGGAAAAGTCAATAATATAAAATATAATGGCGATAATTTAGATCTCTTAAAACTGGCATACTCATTAATCTATGGGTCGGTATGCTACGGCATGGAAACCATACCATATTATTCAAACAAGGACTACAATAGTATCAACAAAATGATATCCTTCATTATTTATGATATTTGTGATATGTCCCATTATTCACAGAATCAACACAAGCGATCATACCGTCTAATGTATGATATGGTGGGGTGGCCTAGTCCAAAACTTTACCATGAACGGGCATCCCTTAGTCGCTTAAACAAAATTTTTATGTCAAAAAACCCTCCTCTACTATCTAAGCTAACCGAAAATATTATGGTAAGTAACACAACTGGGAAAAAATACTCAGCTGACTCCAATGATATACCGCTATTTTCTAATAAAAAATGTATTTGCAAAAGGATTTTTCCTTATTTCACAAAGAGAAGTTTCAACGAACTACCTTATTACATACGACAGTTATTTGGAACGACTAAATTTGAATTCGAACTAAAAAACTATTACAACTCAAAATGTAATCATCGAGTGGGGAAGACATCATGCAAAGTATGCAATGCACTAAACGAACTCACGCGATCAACTATCGCTAAGCTCAAAATACAAACCATGGAACTTAGTCAAAATGAAGTTTCCCTAATTAATGCTACGCAATTGGGAGCTATTTTCAAATCCATCAATTTCGGTAACAATTTACATGGCTAAATTCACAATGTTAACCCCTATTCCTAGCTACAACAACTAATAAGAAAGCATGCACATTAAATCGTGACAAAATTAACACTAATGGACACAAAAAAGAAAAAGAGGACAATCTATGTCGATCCATTATCACTACAAACAGGGAGCCAAACCCGGTTCCCGAAAATAACGTGAGTATTCTCGAAAATATGCTGAAACGCTAATCGCAATTAAGCATAGGTGGTGTCTGTATCAAACAAGCAAACCAAATTTTTATTCGAACCTTAAAACTCCACAGAGAGTTAAACTCATTTCAAAAACTCGCCAATACGAAAAATAACCGAGAAAACTTTGCACAAAGGTAAAAATAAGATATTTTAAAATTTTCCTTTTTTCGGGAAACACTTTACGCTATAATTAGATTCAATTATATAAGATAATATATAAGATAAAAAGAAGGATGATCTCCATGCAAGATGACTGGGACAAATTAAAGAATGAGCTACCGCCTCTATGGATTAATACCTACGATGGGGTGCCCATCCCCGAATTATACTCAATGGAAACCTTACCTGTTAACTGCGGTGACGACAATGCCGCCATGTTAAATTTTCCAATTCGCATAAGAACAGCATGCATGTTGGACTGCAGGTATGTTTTACGTCGTCTGAAACTGGCCCAGTCCAAGCGGGTTTTGATAATTCGTGATATGAACATAGGTAAATCTCAAAGCCCCTTTGCCCATTTTTTACACTAGTCCACCTATAATAAAGAATTAAATAAAAATATATTAATTTAGGAATGATTTATGGGGTATAAAAACGTATAAAAATGACGTAACCTTCACCGATATCGCTTCTAATAACATGGCTCCAAACCAGATCAAATAATCAATTGAGCCCTTCATCAACTGGTCCATTAATGTAAAGAATGCAATTAGTCAGTCGGTGCATGACTTTGCCAGGCAACCATCGTCATCAAACGAGCAATATACAAATGTCGACCAATGGTTGAGTAACCAATGCAGCTCTCAGCTACAAATAACTAATATTAATGAACAAACTTTACCCAATCTATTTGCATGCGACTCCGGTGATATCTACGACTTAAATCTGTCAAATTCCAACGCCGACCCAAACATTGGAATATCAAAAAGCACGGTAATATAGCCAAACATAAAATTTACTCTAAAATCATGTTTATCTAAAAATTATTTAACAGGACAGTAAACAAATCGCCCACATTTATATAATATATCCTAAACTATTTTTTCTTAACCTGAAAGCGCAACAAGTTTTCTTTTCAGATTATCCAACAAGATATTACCTTTAATACTGAACACGCAATGGCGGAAGAAAATCTGCTACCCAGTCAGCGCAATAAATGCTTCATTTCCGATATCAATGAATTGCACAATTTCTATATTAAGGACAGAAAATGGCTAAACACTAATATCACTATATTTGACATTTTGCAGCAAATTCGAGGTGATCATCAACTACTTCAAATAAAGGACGTTGCAGAAGTACTCAGCTTAACCACGCATATTTATCTCCTAAACAGAATAGGGGACGAGTTTGATCTTGGGCGATTTAATCAAAATAAAATATTCGGAGGCAACTTTATGTCTGAGTTTGAACAAGTTCTACTTGAGACAATTCCAAACTTCAAACGAACCTTGGCTGACATTGGCAACTTTACGCACGGAGAAAATTTGTATTCACTTTCGCACTCGTTTCATGAAAATAAGCAGTTTTTAACTACACGATTAACTTATTACAATACCCTAAATTGGGGGTTAAGCTACATGGAACCCGGCAACAAAGAAAAAATCCAGCTTAAAATTAAGAACGGGGAACAGCTGGTACCATCCGACCTCGACGAGGGCTGTGGGGATGTTTTATTCTTGAAAAATGGTGTCCTGATCACTAATAAACACCCACTACTATGTGATAACGAAAATCTGGCGGTAGCACAAAATATGCACGACCTAAATTTTCCCCTCCGATCCTTACGAAAAATACCTGGCTCCATAAGACGGAACATCTCGTTTGAGTAAGTGCCATTTGAAATAAACGACTGCGTCTCCAAAATCCATAGCCTCCAATAACAGTTGACTTTAGAATGTAACCAACCATCAAAGCACACAAAGCTAGCAGAACATCCAACGCCAAACAAAGCCAAGATGCCACAGCATTCCCAAATACATTTAAAACTCCTAATAATGCTTTGACATTAAACCAATTTCTAACATAAATCTTACCTGCAGTTTTTTGTTCTGGGGCCATCTAGTTCTCTTAAAATAATCTTACCTGACTATTCTAATCGCCAATAAACATGTTGAACCATACCGAAACATAATTATAATAAATAGGCGTCTAATCAGCTCTATCAAAATTGGAATCATTTTAACTAAAATATAATTATACGTTCAGCTTCCATATGACGGGTTTTTTATGACAGACACCTTCAATCTAACTATAATCAAGATCTCAAACCATACGGCAAATTAATATTCTCTTGTAAAACATAAAATGTACATTCTTGACGATACGTTAAATTCGGTAAACCGTCAACCAAGACTTTAACACTAATGGATTATCGATATATCCAAGTCAGGTTAATACGCTTTCGAGTAATCAACAACCAGGTTAACGTTTAAGCTCTGGACTTAGACTACATACACCGGAGCCGCGTTTATGCTTAATACGGCCAACATATAGCCTATATTATTTACCACTATTGCAAATAGACTTTCAATCCGTTCTAACTCACACGCGGCTGTGAAAGTTATACAAATTTTCCGATTTTAATACGTCCTTAAATTTTAAACAAAAATCTTTTCGTTCTTCTCGTTTAAAGTTAGATCAAAATAAATACATAGTTAAAACTTATCGCAAACGCTTACGACGTCGCACCAGCGGTTTTTTATTCCTTGCTCCAGTTTCTTTTATTCCTTTTTTTCGCATTAAAGTGGGTGTTTTCGGAAATTGACGTCCCCATAGTGTTCGTCGGGGTCTGACAAAACTGAATGTTCCACAATTCGAAATTTAAATCGATCTAGTCTAGTGTAACTAGCCGAAGTGTATAAAAATATTACCTAACATGTTCTAAAATAAAATAAATCACGCTATTAATATTATTACAATCAGATTGCTGAAAGGGCCCAGTAATAAAGCATATTCTAATACATAATCTAGGCTTCGCTCTCTGCCCTTATATTTTCGAAAAATAATACCAAGAGTATTTCGCCCATTGGTGCCCCTCCCACTACGGCCACTCCAACATAGGGTACGATGAGGCACACGTTATTTTAAGGCAATATAAATGTCATGCCCCTCTCAATTTACAGTAAAAATTATACGTTATTTATTTGGCAATACAAATTTTTTACCCTATTACGTATTACAATAACAAAAATACGCTCTTAACCTACTATGGAAATCTATATGCCCACAAAAATTTTGGTTTCTATTTCTTTTTTCCGACTCAAATACATATGAATTTTTTAATTTTTAGACGTCAGCGCCGACAACTGTACCAGCACCAGCACAACCATAATCGGGCTTTTTAAAGAAAAACTAACCGTCCAAACTAACATTACAAACAGATAATACACAATCGACATAAAAGAAGTTGAGAAACACGAATATATAACTTGGTCCAAAAGCTGCAACATGCCTAATTTGTTGCAGTGTCTACCTTCCGGGCTCTTGGCAAAATATGCTGCGCGGGAAATGGTTGGAACCATTTCTATCGACCCTTATGGCAATCCAATCCTGGACAACGTCCATAAATGTGAATGGCGATTAATTGTTAATAACTCCTTCGGTATTCACAACACCAATTATACTGCTGCAGCAATTAAAGAGGCTGCTTGGAAATTACTAGTTGAAGCTAAGAAATCCAAAACACGTGCCATAAAAAACATATTGCTCCAAAAAAATGGGACGAAGCACCTAACTGGAAGCTCCATCTAAAATGGGTTATCAATGAAATTATTCATGTTAACACCATGAGATCTCTCTACATGGCAAGCAGTAAATCTGACGAAAAAACAGTAACTTTACCTGTCGACTCTATTCTTTTCGATACCACAATTTCGGTCTCCAACCTTTTATCTGGCTGTAGTGAATACGAAACAGCCAGTCTTTTCAGCAATCCTGGAAAAATCGCTAGCAAAAAGACTACTGATGGAAGCAAAAACTATGCTGCAGTTTGTTTCTTACAAGATGAGTGTAAGAAAAAATTATTCAATGATCAACACTCACTACATCTAATAGAAGCTGATGTTACAACGAGTAAAATTCCAGTTTTGGCAAATCCTACCGATACAATAACATGCAAGGAGGATGACTTCAGTGATGACGACGACGTCTTTTTTCTTGCTCAGTCAAATCCCAACACAAAAGAAACGGGGTTTTCAACTGGCAATATAATACATCGCCATACACCAGTAGCCAAAAGTTCCATTTTTACTTCTACCCCGTCAACAAAAAGTAAATCCAAAACAGGTGAGTCTCATTGCCTAAATTTAAATTCAAATGCGCTGGACCATTCCTCTCGGTTCAACACGCTGGTAAAATTTTGTCTAAATATATCGCTTCCTCCAAGCAACACAAAATGGTTACTCGAATTTTTTACTGACCAAATTCAATGCCAATGCCCAGAGATGGGATCAAATGATCAAATATCGGTACGAAATCAAGTCCTAACTGATATATGTGACAACAATTTCGTATTAAATTCAGGTACTTCCGACAATGAATATTTTTTAAACTGCGCCGACTAACTCGCACAATTTTAGGCAGTGTGGTCAAGAATGTGACCGCCAAATTGCTGGAACTCGCTAATAAACGCGAAAAAGTTCTGCATCATACAACTTTTCTACGGATGACTCAGGGCGTGAACCCTTCGATTAAAAAACTAATGCAAAAATGTTAACCGATATCGACGCTACAATCGAGAATGCAAACAATGATATTACTTTAATAATTGACAAATGTGCTAAAAATTTAGTAACCGAAACATGTCACTTTACGACACCTTCTAAATGTTAAATCCTGTCCGGTCTAGCGGCGGCGTGCCCATAACGCTACTTGTTTATCATGCTACCTTTGCTTTAAGGCCTGCTCTTTCATATATTCAGAAAAAAGTAATTTTCTTAAATGCTCACCAACCCGTTGTCTAGGCGCAAAAACTGTGCTTAAAGTTTGTTATACAAAACACGTATCTCAGTAAAATTTTAACGTCTGTAATAAGCCTTATTCTCCTTTCAGAAGTGCTAATTACAAAAAGTCTCGTCGCGACCATGGTGACTTCTACATGCAATAATCTCTTCAAATGCAATGAACTTGGTCTCGATCGAAGCTTCACCCTTATTTTATACGCAAGTATTGCGGAATATAAAGCACACGGTTTACTCAAACGATATTAACGATCATGAATACGAGGTTTTATCTCATTTCGACTTCGATAAAATTAACACGCCATTTTAATTTATTGTTCAAATTCAACTCCTTCAATACAGTAATACCAAGGAACAAATTAAGCATAAACACTTTCTTAAAAGTCTGCCAATTTAATTAAGTACGACTTATCCTATAATATCCTGCTCTGTATAATAACAGTTTCTGGCAGCAGTGATCACAGCATTCTGGAAAACGAAAAAGAACAACTCGAAATCTTAATTAATAAAAATCAAGTATCGAACTTTGACACGTTACTAATTGATCGAAGTTACGTAAATATTTTTTATAACTAAAAGTTCCCTACATTTCATCACTATAAGCTGTTCCGTTATCAATTGTTTGAAGTTACGTAACATCTTTATATTTCAACGTCAAAGCTGCTTTCACTCGACACCTAAAAATTTGTTTGGTTGAACTAATTTACTAATCCATTTCATTCAACCTACATAGGTAAAATGTCGAGACTT
>SCLE01120936.1:0-15577 GCA_004367955.1 Bathochordaeus stygius | reverse complement strand
CTAAAATTTTTTAAATTTTAAAAAAAAAAAAAAAAAATAAAATTTTTTTTTTTTTTTTTTATTAACTTCCTTTTTTTTTTTTTTTTTTTTTTATAACTTCTTTAATCCTCCTCCGAGAGGTCCGGCACCGCCACTCCTTCTTTGAAAAAATCTTCATCAAGCCAGTCGAGTCTATCTTGAATGAATTCTTCAAGTCTTTCAAGTCTCAGACTGTGTCTGATCTTACCTGACACCGTGATTACTCCATCCTGGTCCCCTTCTCCCAGCAGTCTTTGCACCACTGGGAAGACCGCATGCGCATAATAGCTGAGTATGACACTTTTAACCTCTGTTAAATTACTGCAATAATCCGCAATCTCAGCCAGATTTTCTAACATCATTAGAATTCTGGTCCTCTCTGGCCCTTCCAGTTCCATTCTGAGAACCATTACCGTAAATCTTAGGAGCCTTTCCTGAAGCGGACTTCCTGCTGCTCCGAATTTTTCAAACAGTGCCGTAATTTTTCTGAATAAGCTTTCAGGAATCATGTTCTACTATCTGAAAAATAAATTACTAAGAATTATTATTCTTACCAAAGAATAAGCTGTCATGAGATTATTTATTTATTTTTTTTTTTTTATTACACTGGTTCCATCAAGGTTCAGAACCCTATGACAAACCCGGGAAATTTAACAATCCCTTTAGGAAAAAATTATTATTTTTTTTTTTTTTTTTTTTTATAATATAAGAAGCATCTAACATTCAGCCTATATCAACTTCTTATTTTCTAAAAAAATTCTTTCTACCCTTATCCCTAACTACTTTATTATATTATAAAACTTTTTTTTTTTTTTTTTTATATCATTCCTTAGAATGGCAGCCGGTGACTTCTCTCCCGTCGCCAGATGCATACCAGCATAGACGTTTGGCATGTTGCTATTCCTGACCCACCTGAGGTGTCTGGTTATTTCTCCTATGTTCACCCCTTTCTCAAGCAGTGAAACACAGCAAGAAACTCTGCCCGTATGTTTACCAGGGATAACATTCATCCCCATTCTCTTTGCCATACTATCGTGCTGCCTAAACGCTCTTCTGCCCGAATCCTCTTTCTCAGTATTCGAGAAGAGAAAACCCGTGGTTGGAGCATTGCAATAGCTAAACCATCTTACAATGGCTTTGAACGGGCAGTCCCAGAACATGTCCTTTATTTCTGGCAAAATTAGGGATTCCTCTTTAAGCCCCATCATGTTAGCTTTTGACTTCCTAAGGCCTATTTTCAGGAATTTCTCCCCATTTTTCTCTAAAATTTCAATATCTTCCCACCTAAGCCTGCAACAGTCTATCCATCTGGCCCCACTATAGTATGTAACATAGATCATTATGGACGCTGCCCTTCTAAAGAAAATGGTTTTTTCCACCTTCTTAACATCACTAAACCAAAGGTTAAGGGATAATTGTTTCAGATTATCCCAATCAATAACCGGCGCTTTTTTCAGGCCCGGCCTTCTGTTAGACACTTCTTGTATTACAAACTTCTTAATAATATTTCTGAAGTGCAGTCTTTGCCAGTAGGCTAAATCAACTTCATTGTTAACAAAATTACAGTATCTAAGAATTCTTCCCGGGTGAGTTGTCTTGAAGTATTTCCAGACATGGTCAATGAGCCATTCAGCCGCTTGAGCCCCTGTTACCTCCCCACTTAGGTTAAAGAATGTCTTGAACCTCCTGTAATCTTTCATCGTTATGGTTTCAGTCTTAATGAATAGCTTCAGTCAATATATCAACTGCATTAATAGTCTGCTGATCCGTAATCGGCCAAGCTTTCTTTTTTGTTTTAGGCTTCAATGTGCTAGTTTCATTCTTGGCCGAAACATTCCAGGACTTTTTAGAATCAAACTTACTTCTGAATTTACCGTTATTTATATTGTGCAAGTTTTTCTCAAAGCCCCCTCTCGTTTTTCCACGATAGGAGCCTCTCGAGTTTCCGTATGAGAAAGAGGATGCCATGTACCCCCTTGATCTTCCCCTGAAAGACTTCCGGTCATTGTCCGTCTTTCTGGCATATGAGTTGCTGGCTACATATTTATTGTGAGAGGCCTTGCGATGTAACGCCGAGAAAAGTTTGGAGCCTAAACTACCCACTCTCAGCATCCGCTCACTCGGTTTCGCCTCTACCTTGTGTATCTCTACCATCTTTTTCCTAATAGAGTTTAGTGCACTTTCCCTAAGGTCTGGGTTCTTGGCATTACCCATGAGTTTCCTGTCACTATGGTTCATATCCGTAATCTGCAGAATTGGGTTGAGTTCCTTAATTAACCAGTGTCTTGTATAGAATTCCTCTCCCATATTTTTCTGCAGGTCACTGAGTTTATCCCTAAGAAACGATTTATATGTGACCTGAAAATCATCGCAAGCCATGATCATTCTAACAATCAACTTGCAAATAATATCATGATCAACCGTCGCTTGTTCCTCTATGAGTTGATGTCGCACCAGCATATAGACATCTTTTACCTCCTCCTTTTGAGGTAGGTATTTGTTCATAAAAGCCGGTGCATAAGGCCACTCCTCAAAGTATTCATTACCTCTCTTAACGACCCTATTTTTCTTCTTTATTTTCTCCTTCTTCAGCTTATTTACGCTAAGGAAACTTTTATGTACCCGATCTTTTTTGTCCCAATCTTGCCTGGCCAGATCTAACTTCTTCTCAGCCGATTTAACCTTGTCTTCACATTGCTCTAGTGACATGGAATCCAATCTCTTGTCCATTTTAAGTGAACTTTTGATCTTACCTTTAACCAGACATTTTTTCCTTTCTAGGAGATTCCTAGATAGAGTCACCAAATCCGTCTGTTCCAGCATATGATCCGACGCCCGATCACGATCTGTCTCACAGAAAAGTCGTAACTTCTTAGTTTTCTCATTTTCCATGTCATCATCATCTTGATCCTCCTCATGATAAACAGTGCGACCCGATATAACATCAGCGGTCACATTTACTTCCCATGGAGTCCCTTTTTTATTAAGATCTGCCAATCTTTTCTGACTGGCCGCATGAAAATCTAAGATAGCCTCCGCTTGTTCTTCCATTCTGAAAAAATTTTAATTATCTATGATCATTACCACCTTCAGTTATACAATCACCCTGACCAGGAGATGTTTTTATCAGTCAGTTAATCATTAAAACTTCCTTCAGCTGTCGTGACTACTATATCCCCATAGTTTCTGACTAACTCTTCCACCCTCTCTCTTTTAAAAACTAATTCTTGATCCGTACTGACCTCCTCCCCTTCATAAATCAGACTCTCGATATATCTATAATAGTCTATTTTATGATCGCAAAAATTCTCCCTAATTTCCCATTTTTGTATGTTCTGTATGAGTTTCCCCGGCGAGAACTTGAGAATAGCATTAATCTCCCAATAGTCCTGTTTCTCCCACTTTGTTTTTCTGACCAGTCTTTTAAATTCTAGCCATGTCTCAATCGACTCCTGTTTCATTTTATTGGATAATTTCTTCTTGTTCTTATATTCCGACACCTTTTCCCCAATTCTCACCAGATTCATTCTGAATAATTTCAGATACATCTTGAAGAATTAAGTATCAAAGTGCCCATATGAAACAAAAAAATATACATTTTTTTTTTTTTTTTTTTTTTACAAAAAAGATTTTTTTTTTTTTTTTAAATCTACCCCCGAGTCATTTCCATTTACGTTCCGTTCTCTTTCCCGTAGGGTTTCCATGACTCTCTCTCTGAGGTCTAAGTCTTCCTCAACATTCGGCGCAGTTTCTGCCAGCTCCGGATATTCCGTTTTCAGCACATGTGCTTTCAGGTAAACCAGAAACCGGAGACTCTCATTTAATTCTTCCACTTCTCTCCGTAACTTCTTTATTTTTTCAATATAAACAATCGGAGTTTTTGATAAAATTCTAAGTTGTAACCCCTCTACTTCTTCCGACGAGCTGCCCGCATCAGCTACCATATGCTGAAACGTCAACCAGTTTCTCTGTATTTTTCTAAGTGACAACCGTTTTTTTCTTTATGTCATTCTTGCATTCCCTAATGGCATAGTCTGCTGCCGCCAAGTTATTCATTCTAAATAACTTTATAATCATAACTGGTTTAGCCTAATCCTCCAGGAAAAAATATTTAATCTAATTATTAGTTACTTCATAACTTCTTAGATATTACCAATAATTAGGAACCATGCTTTTGGTCTGAGATTAAAACTCGCATTTAATCTCGTTTCCCCTATATAAATCTCTTCCTCCGATGGAATCATCGTTATGGATGGTAAGGCAAACATCTCAGGTGTGATTGTTCTAAGTCTGAACGTAGCTATATTCGCTAATGCTGCCGCCGCTATCGGCCATTCCAGCCATAAGTGGCCCAGTATTACGATTTTCGCCCCTGACAAATCTGTCTTAATTTTCCAGAGTACCTTATTAATGACATTTTTTGGTGGAAACACAAAAATCACCTCATCTGCCACTTCTTGTGCAGTGAGCGAGAAAAAATCTCTTTTTATCGCCAGAGAATCCTCTCTCCAGGCAATAAACCTTTTACACTTAGTATTTTCCCTCGTGGCCATAGCGTCCAACGTGAATTTAATACCTAAACTGGCCTCTATTTTCCGAAAATTAGAAACTGGGATAAACTCCTCATTCCACAAAATGAGTCTAGAGGCAGCATCTGCTAACTGATATTTAGTTCCAATCCAGTGAACACTAAAATCAATATTTTGGTTTTCTGAGAACTCAAAAATTTTTAATAAAATCTGATTCAACCTTCTCTGAGGTGAACCATCATTTTTTATCCCGTAGCAGACCGCCTCATTGTCGCAAAAAATAACCACGTTTTTTCCTTTCAGCTGATCCTTCCATTTAATGAGCGAGGTTAGAATTACAAAGGCCTCCTTTTCATGTATTTCCCAGCCTTGAACTTTTTCCGCAAAATAATGTGTGTTTTCTTCCGTGACACCCCCTTGAAAAATCTTCATCCCGGCCGCCGCTTTGGAGGCATCAGTAAAGACTACCGCTTCAACCTGTACTGAATTTTTTCGTAGCCAGAGCCGTTTAATTTTTAAGTAATCCTGATTTTTCCATTTCAGGAATTCACTTCTTAAAAACTCATCCATTAAATACCAGTCCCGTCCTAATCTATTCGCCTCAGTGATTTTCCACGTCATCTGCCTGATATAGCGCTTCATTTTCCTACAGGCAATTTGAAACGAAACCGCTTTTCCCCTAATTATTTCTAAATTATTAACATTTAGTCTAACTCCATTGTTGGTAAGAATAACTTCTTCTATTTTACCAAGAAATTTTTCCCATTTTGGTTTTGGAACTGAAATGGAAGCTTCCCTCGTATCCAACCTCATACCCAAAAATTCTTGAATTTTTTTCGGTGACAAGTCACTTTTACCTAAAGAAATGAAACCGCCTGAGGCAATAATAATCAGTACCCCTAGGAAACAATTTTTTGGAACTGTTTCCCGATTTAGATCATGTTCCTTATCCAGAAATAATCTATCATCCAGGTACAGTGAGGCCCTAACCCCAAATCTTCTGCAATAGTTCATAGCCGTCATGTTGACTCTCTGAAACGCCCCAGGAGCCTTTGGAACCCCAAAGGGGAGAGCCCGATAGACAAAAAATTTCTTTTTAAATTCAAAAGCCGTGAGCTCTCTACTTTCCCTGTTTAGTTTAAGCAGATGAAAACCCCTTTTGTCATCTAATTTCGTCATCAGATCATTTCTGTCTATAGAATCCAGGATGTTCAGTAGACCTTCTAATTTGCAAGGGGTTGAGCTCATTTCAACCAGTTTTAAAATACCCCCATCATAACAGACCCTGGGTTTTGTATCCATAGATGCCAGAATTAACTTCGTGACCAGTTTTGTATCCTTTTCATTTACCATGACAAGGGTACCTGTTTTGAGCCATTCCGAAATAGTTTCCATGATAAAAACCTCATGTTTTTTAACCATGGACGGATTATTAACTTCTTTAATTCTAGCCGCCACCCTATCCGGTTTCTTGATTATCAGAATTTCTTTGGTAGTCCTGTACCAATTTTCAATGCCCTCAAATTCCTCCATATTATAAACTACTTCCTTATCTTTTTTACAGATTTTTACCCTGTTTTTCCAGTCCGTAGCTTTTTTTCTATGCAATCTCCTGTTCTCTTGTAGGCAGAAAAATTCTTCCTGACCCGATCTCATGGCTCTAAACTCCTTGTGCCATTCCGTTTTTGTACCTATTTTTCCTATGGATCTGAAAACCTTGCCTTGATTCGGAACAATCGGAGTTAAGTTCTCATAGAGATCCACCCCCCTATGTACATCATTGTAGGCAATGTGTCTATTCCAGTTCCCATGCAATTTTTCTATTAATGTCATGTGAATATCCGGAAAATCCGAATAAATTCCGGAATAAAAATCATTTGTGTCCCTAAAGTAAACATCTGCCCATGAGTACTCTATTTTATCCTCAATGATTTTGTGAAAATAATCCAGATAATTCCAACTTTGTAATTTCCATTCTTTATGAAAAAACGGGCCCCTTCTCCTGCCCTCTCTATCCAGTCCTGACACTTCTAGGCGCCAACCTAGGCATGAAGAGAAAATCTCTTTTCCATAACCTGTGTTCTATTTCCATGCAAAAACACCTAATGTCATCAAAATGGGACGGGCCGACCTCTATTGTCTCACAAATGCGATTTCCACAGACACAGGATTCCGGTCTATTATCCATGTCATTATTGAACTTGGACCATACCTCCCACTCCCTCATGGAGTGTCTCAACTTCCTTTTGGCAATTAAAACTTCTTTCATAATCTACACTGAAACCATAACATAATTATAAACTTATATTTTTCCATGTATGAAAACAGGCAGGATAACTTCTTATGCGCAGGCAGTTTTTTTCAAAAAACACAACATATTTTGTTTAGCAGCATAAATTACTATAATAGAAAAAAGAAAAAATTTCTGATATGTTATAGCAGATTTCCTACCAGAGTAGAAAATTCATACAGCATATCATGTGGCAGTATAACAAATTAAAAAATTTTGCAGAAAAAACGATTTTTTTGAGAAAAAACGGAATGTATCGAAAATTACAATCATAATATCAGCTGTAAGTGTAAAAAACAGTTTTCCTAAATGAAATTTTAAACTATAAATTCCAGTGTATACCACTTTGAATTTTGGTTGGAGGATGCAAAGTTTGCCACGTTCTTTTCCAGGTGCAATACCTTCAGATTCACCACCTGTACCAGATTCATAAGCTAACTTCTTCCTCTGAATTATTTTGATTAAAATAATTACTCTAATCATCCCGATAAGCGCTCACCTAGTATTTACAGTGTTCTTGGATTTGTATTTTTCAACTTCTTTTCTGAATAAAAGAATTAAAAAATTATGCTTAGTAGCCTTTTTAAATTAAAAATATATTAATCACCTAAAATTAACAGAAACAAATAATTTTAACTTACTTTACAAATCCTCGAACAGCTGCCATTGGTCATCTTCTATGACCAAGTCGTTCCCTGTTAGGAGATCTTCTAGAAGGTTGTCTTGATCTTGAGTCTCCTCCTCGCTCGTGAGATTGCGGTAGCCAGGCAAATCTTCTTCGAAATCCTCGGCTGTCAGGCGAGGTTCCGATGTGTGGCAACTTCTTCTTATATTCTCGCTCAAGCTCGTTTTGGCTAAAACATTTTGAGCATTAGAAACTACCCTATCTACCAACGGAACATACTGTTCTTTGAGCTTTTTTATGTCCTTCTCGACCTGATATTCCAGTTCTTTTTGACGGCGAAAACTCACTTCTTCTTGTTTTCTTCGCCTGGAATTTTCCGCAGAAGAAGACCTACTTCTGGATCTTCTAGTCCCTCTCGCCTTCTTGTTTCTGGAAGGTAATTCTGAAATTTTAATGTATTTTTTGGTCAATTTAAGTTGTTTTTCTTTCCCAGATTTCTGCAGAAGCCAGTATATCTTACCTATAGTTTTAGATCTTCCACGTTTGACCGCCACTCCTGATTTCAGAAAATCTTCTTCCTGTCGTGAAGTCGAGGGACCTGGAGCATTTTCCTGAACATTTCGAGATTCAGACTCACCATTGACCGATTCCTCAGAGCCAAAAGCCGATCTAACTGTATCCAGTTCCAGAACGTCTTCTTCCCTTTCCATTGCCACATTAAAATTTTTTGGGGGAACTCCTTTATTACTAAAAAATTCATTATAATTAAACCTAATATTGAGCGGTTGCGCCCTCCTGAATTTCCTGATTTTTTCAAACGACCTAACTATTCGAACTTTATCTAACCTTTCGACTTCATTTTCTAAGTGCACCGTCTTCCAAAGGTTAAATCCTGCTGGCACAAAATTCTGAAATGCCAATCTCAGGTCCGCATAGGATACAATGGACGGGGCCTTGTTTAAAACTTCCTTCAGTTTCTTGGCGTGTTTTGTATCCTCTAATTTTAACTGACCCACTATGGCCAGCATAGCAAGGCCCCTATCCATTAGCTCTTCCAATGATATCTTCCATAACCTAGTAGCCAGGTCCGATCTCAAAGTAGCCACCATTGTATTATAATGGCTCATATTGAACAAAGCCTCCTCCGAAATATTTAACTCCGTGATTTTCTGCCACCATTCGGTCATGAAAACTTGCTCGCTGACCAACCTGAGATTTTGCACAAAATAATATGCATCAAGCCCATATCGAGAATTCTTGACGTGTTCCCATGTGGCTTTGGCGTTAAAGTCCTTAATAAAATTTTTCGGAAGTTCATTTTCTCGTTTAAGCAGATTTACCTCACGGTAGCCTTCCAAAGCCGTATCCATTGCCACACGGTGGTTCATAGCCTCCCTGATATCCATTTTAGTGGCCCTGTCTTCCAGAACTTCAATTTTTGCCAGAAGTGACTCCACCTTCAGCTTCAGGCCAACTTCTTCTGCCATTTTGCCTAGGTCTTGAATCTGTAGAGTCGCCCCTGAATCAATATTTGAGTCCCTCGAATTTATTGAGTTAGTTATCAAACCACCTGAAGCATCCTTCAAAATAACTTCTTTTGACTCAGCATCACCCGAAGCTGGACCAGCCAATGCTGCCGGAGGCGTAACTTCTTCTGCAATTGGCTGCGCCCGAGTAATTTTACGGGACTTCTTTTTTCTCTTGTCAGGCACTAAATTAAAAATTAGCAAATTTTATATCACAAATTTTTCTTAGAGAAAAACTCACCTTTTAGTTGTGTAAGCGGTATAATCGCTATTTTATTTTCAACAACTTCTTCCGGATCTTTTTTTACGTCACCTGCCAGAGAGATCTCCTCCCACATGTCAAATAGTCCCTCATCATCTCGTTGAATCTTCCAGAGATCTTTGGCCCAATATTTATGAAGCCTATCCAGGACCATTTCCTTCTTAAGTTGAGTGGCTACAGTTGTAAATTTGCCACCCGTCAACGCCAAATTGAGGTAGGAAAGTATTTCGATGTAACTTTCCATGAAGGCCCCTCTGGTCACCAAGTTTTCTTGATTCTTGGTCCTCATTAGAGCCGTGACACACCTAATCATATTAGATTGTGCCACCTGAGCATCCGAAAGACCAGGATTATTTCCCGTTCTGGCATCAGCCGACTTCTTTTTAGTAATTTTAACTCCTTCCATTACTTTTTTACCTTCTAAAAATTTAATTTAAACAATTTGTTTTTCGAACACTTTTAATATAAACATAGAAAACACAAACACACCAGACATGCAATTATTTACAATAAGAAATACACCAGTTAGTAACTTCAATATGAATATTTACAAAAGTTAGAACACCAGGTCTGCAATCTGCAAACATAATACCTTCCAGTATTCCAGGTGTTCTCTGCTCGTATCATTGTTGGACTTCATATTTACGAACATTTCACTATTTTCCCAAATTGATTCTCGCTTCAGCAACTTGAGCCAGAAATTGCGGACTTTTAAAACTTCTTCTGATCCGCCTTGAAAATCCAACTCCGGTTTGTATTGGTTTCCAATAAACTCTGAAATAAAGAACTCCACGTTAAATATTATTTGACAATCACTAAAATTACCTTGCAATAAAATCGCCAAAAAATGACCGAAGTCAACTATCTTCTTGCTGACGGCTAACTTCTTGTTCCAGCCAACAAACTTTGGATCCTTTTTAAGCTTCAAGATCCCAGATCTGAGCAAAATTTCCAACTCGAAATCTCGCCTTCTATCTTCCGATTCCATTGGCAAATTAACTTCTTTATATCCTTTATTTAAGTCCAGCACATTTTTAAACATCCTTCTGCCTTCATCCTTCGAGGTCAACGGAAATTTGTTCAGGAAGGTCATTCGATTATCCAAGCCCTCCGTGAGAATTATGTCCCTAGATTCAACCAACCTTTTTAGGTAATCATAATTCTGCACTTCTGTCAGCTTAACTTCTTCTCTCTTCATGGTATCAGCCCAGTGCATCAATTTTGCCAACTTCTTTGGTGCATTTGTCAGGGTAATGCTAAATAAAAATTTAGAGGTTAACAAACGCCATTAATTTTACAAAACTTACTTTCCATTTCTGTTTAACCAGAAGCCAGCTGGAATGTATGGTTCGCCCACTTCCCTGACAATTGAAGACTTGTTACCGATGCCCGCACTCACTGGTGGATTTATAACTTCATTAACCACCAGCGAGACATCTCGAACAAAAATCTCCCAATTCGACCTGATTCGTCGACCAGAATTCACATTATTATGATAGGTTTCGATAAAACCTTCTGCCGGGAAGGCTGTGACACACTGACCATTTCTGGCTCCACTTCCTGGCCAAGCCATTTTGGACCACGATCTGTCTAGCTGCGTCATTTCAATATTGTTCCAGAACGTGGTCCAGGCAAATTGATCTGCAGCCTTCAATTTGAAATTGTCTAAAACCATGTTTTTTAGGGCTTCCTGTAAACACAAAGTAGTAACTAACCTTTGAGCGGACTTCTACCCTGTACCTTGAAGTCCCATGCCAAAACATTACCTAGGCTCGCTAATTGAGACCATAATATAATGTCACCTGAAATCGGCATAAGGTGACTCGTAAACGGGACCGTATCCGAGTTTGAGATTACCGAAACTTGGGCCATCGTGCTTGAGACCACTGCGTTCCTGCTAACTTCTTCCCACTGGCCGCTCTCTTTCAGCACGCCTGCAACCTTATTTTTCAGGAATTTACCTAAGTCCACCTGAAAAACATCCTCCGAACTGAGTCTCAGATTGACCAGTACCAATGGCCTCTTCAGTAACTTTCCATAAATGTCCAGCTCACTTCTTCTTTTGCGGACAGGGATGGACTTTTGTAACAATCTAGTGGATCTGATCCACTTACCTAAATTGCACGTTAAATTTTTCGTTAATTCCTGAGAAAATCAACACTTACTTTGTACAATCGGTCCCGTGGAGAACCAGATAATATCTGTGTCCCTGCTGGCATATTTGTTAACGAGATCAATCATCTTGACTTCTGTCTTCAATTCCATACATTTTTCAAAGATTTTGATACGCTCTTCCCTTCTGTTGGCCCTTCTTCTTCTTGACTTCTCCATGGCTTCCAGTTTAAGTTCGATGTCAGCCATTTCCGTAGGATCCAGGTGCAAATCCCTGACATCCAAAGAAATCTCCATTTTATGAAGATCTTCATATTGATCTTTTTCATATTGACCAAATATTTCTCGTGGCATGCTACGGTCTTTTAGCACCACCACCTTCAGCACCCTGAATTTCAGCAGACCGTAGTCGTACTGATCCAGCCTGGTCCTGGCATCCTGATTGGAATTTTTGAGGGCCTCGTGAAAAGTATCCAGGTCGCTCTCCATCTGAATTACAATTGCCTTCGAGCACCTATCTGGATTACCTAGCCTCAATTTCGGCGTCATGTAGGACAGCACCCTGTCCGTTTCCAGGATATCCCTGAATGGGTTCCACGCTTGAGCGTTCTCAAGATCCAACGTCAAGCCATCCTGTTTACCAATTTTGATCGCCTTGAGACCCGAACCATCTAGGTCCCTATTTCCAGCATAAACCTGAAGTTTGACCGGACCAGGGCTGCTAGCAACTTCTTCCGTCCAGCCCTGGTTGATGGCTATGGTAAACAGCCTGGGAATCACATCATTCCATTCAGCTTCTTCCGCAATGCCAAACTTCAAGATTAATTCTTTAACCTTGAAGGTGATCTGAAGTTACAGGTGAATTTTAGATTATCTAGAAAAAATACTGAACCTTTCTGCATTCTTCATCCGACTGACAATTTAGAAAAGCTTTCATTTTTGTGAAATCCCATCTGCCATCTGTCCTGCTTTCGAAGACAATCCAGCATTCTTGTGCCAGGACAATTATCTTCTCCAGAATCCTGTATTCTTTTGCACACTAAATAAACAATTAATAAATTAAATTTTCCCACGTTGTATACTACCTTCTGAAAATCCGTTTCCGCTGGTACCATAAACTTCTTTACTGGTATTTTCGGAACTGATAACCCATTCGCCTCTTCTGATCGAATTAATCCAAGATTTGCGCCTAAAGCAAAATGTAAAACCAGGTGATACCTCGGGGAAGGAAACACGATTATCCCCTTGTTTCATACCTTCATTTTAAAACTTACCAGTAATCAGTTTGGAACCTGGCACATAAATATCTTTTGCCAGAAAATATCCATTCCATTCCTCTCGCTGATTCTGATCCATAATTAGCTCCACATCCTTGTCGTATAAATCACAATGCGTCACACATCTGGTAAATCCTGCTTTCACTTCTTCCAGGCAGGTGTTATCATAGGAACACGCCAAGTTCCAATTCGACCGTATTGACTTCCAAACAGCCGGTTGAACTCGATAGATCTCGCAGCTTTCCCATCTATCCGAGCTGTTTAGCATGACCTCGATCATTTTGGGATCCTCCTCAATTATGAATTTTGCCATGCTAAATGTGAAATCTTGGCAAACATCTGTTTTTTCCCAGATCCTGAATTTGCGTGCCAATGTGTGTTCCCTAAATTGTTTCCTGAGCTCGGAATCCTGTACTAACCAGGGCATAACCGCCGGAACTTCTTCTGGGAATTTTCTCCATGTGAGCCAGATGCGCAGTAGGCCCTAATAAATTTTTGTTACGAAAACTGATTACATAATTATTAACTTACTCTTTTGATTACTTTTACCGCCGTAGATTTATAATCTCCAAAACCTTTCTCAGCCAACGCCAGCAGTTGCACACATTTTTGCACCGATTTACCATCAAACGACTTCGATTTTCCCAGTTCAGCTGCCAGTAACTTCATAACCTGGCCCAACTGACTTGTCTTTTTAACAAAATTGAAATAATTTTCAATTATATTTGTTTTTCCCCTGACGAATCTAGAGAATCGTTTGGTCAAAATGTTTTGGACCCTGCAGACCGCTCCGTCCAAAACAAATCTTTCAACTTCATCTTCCGTCCACTCCAACAATTCATCAAGGTCCCTAAACCAGAATTTTAATTTGAAGGGCATCAATCTTGATTTTGTCAAGAATTTTAATATTATATTTAAAGAAAATAAACCTAACTGCCGTTGCAAATTGCCATGCAAGTGCGGCGTCCCATTCCAATTCCACCGTCGCTAACTGAATCGCTTTCCAGATCATAGCCTCCTCCGACTTCGTTTCAAGGTCCTGATTTTTTAAATCTGCCCTAAATTTTGCATCCTTGAGATGCCCGAAAAACTTCATCGCCGGTCTGATGGTTTTGCACTCTTTGAACATTCTGAGCGACATAACTTCCTGTTTATCTGCCAACTTCTTTTGATAGAAAACTTCATTCCTTTTGCAGATTACCTTTATGTTGGTGCCTAAGATGGATTCGGATTCCAATTCGCCTTTTTTAGACCTATCTTCCCTAATATGTGCCCAACAGTCCATCAACTTCTTCTTAAACCTGTTGTTAAGGTCACATTTTCCAGGAAAAGGCCTTGCCTCCGGCATCATGAACACTCTAACCAGAAGTTCCTGAAAATTTTCATCTGGTTTCCGGCTTTCAAGTTGTTCCCTGATATCAAGCAGCCATTTTGAGATGAGGATCTCGTCACTGGAATCTACCTCCATCATTCCACCATATTCTTGCGCCTGAAAATTGAGTTAAGTTAGTCAGCTCATCTGTTAGAGATTTTAACTCACCGCCGGATCTGATTCCAAACTGATAATTTGCTTCAGCCTAAGATCCCGATAACAGCGCTCCGGATTGGAACTTCTTATGCCT
Source organism: Bathochordaeus stygius (assembly GCA_004367955.1). Lineage (NCBI taxonomy): Eukaryota > Metazoa > Chordata > Appendicularia > Copelata > Oikopleuridae > Bathochordaeus > Bathochordaeus stygius. The sequence goes on along the minus strand of SCLE01120936.1, from coordinate 1,316 downwards.
ATCTCCGACAGAATTTTAACTTTTTGCTTGCTCGAAATGGCATCCCAAGACGTGACAAGCTTCAGAACTCGGTCCATAACTGAAACCACCAATGATTGAACTTCCTGATTTGAGTGGTTCCAGTTCTGGACAAGCCTATAGAGCACCGCTCGCCTGAATTCCTTCATAGTTGCCTCAGGATGTATCAGGAGCGTCCAGTCTTCCCCGGCAAAGTCTCCGGTTTTTAGCATAATTTTAATCTAAACGAGATAAAATTAAAAAATAACCCTTCTACGCAAACAAGAAATTACCTTCTGATAATGTTGCATTCCCTGTGGGATCAGAACTTCTTCAATTTTATAAACTTCTTTTTCTTGAATAAATATGACCTTGACATTGTCTATCGGAAAACTTCCTCGATCCGTCATAAGTACGGGCATAAATTCAACTTCTTTTTGCATCATTTTATATTAATTTCAGTCTAAAATATATGAAAATTTAATTAATGTGTAATTTTCCAGGTTACTCCAATTCAATTAACCATATTAACTGAATTCAGAAGTACCAATCTACCTCAAAGGTAAATTTATATTAAATTATAAATTCAACTCGAACTTTTCTGAGAAACAGTAAAGTTCGACCTAAATTTACTAAAAAAGGACTTTTAGTGAAGAAAGATCACAGCTCCGAGCTCTTAGTCAAGTCACGAGCAATCATGTTATGCTTTTAGAAACTTAGCAAAATAAATTAAAGCCATATAACTGTATTATTTTGCCTTGAATTACGATTTTTTAACCATTTTGGCAGCAGTTTTCTCCAAAATATGTTAAAACAAAGAGATGAAACCTCATAAAAGTGTTCTAATTGAACGGGCTGTAACTTCTTCACTTCAGGTGCCCTGCATGAGATCATGACAAGCAAAAATTTTAACAGTCTAACATGGATTCAAAACAGTTTCTCTGAAATTAACTTTCTCTGTATGAAAAAACTTCTTCTCTAACGTCCCTTAGAAGGTGACTGAATATAACTCTGACTCTTTGTGATGATTGCCTTAGAGCAGAGTAATGAAGCATGACCACGTTAATCCCATTTACGCCTACTGCACTAGAAAGGATAACCTTACATTGGCAGGCAACCAATGAGAGAGCTTTCTGACCCGAGGTGATAATCCCTCCATTCTGATTGGTCAGAAAGCAAGACCTTAATAACAACCACAAAAAGTCTTGCAATAAGCAGAGTAGTTGCGGTTAGCTTAATAAGCCAACAACATGGTCCAAGAGAAGAAGTTGCATGATACGTGTTTGTCAGATGACCCCAATATTAGTAAATGAGTGTAA
>SCLE01119814.1:0-15590 GCA_004367955.1 Bathochordaeus stygius | reverse complement strand
AATAATATACAGTGGGGGGACCTTTAAACAACACTTTTTGCCAGCGAATTTTCCGATTGTTGTTTAGACGGGCCGCATTTTCCTCTTTTTTCTTGTTTGAAGCCCGGATGCTTCATTTATTGAAGACTTGTTACAGAAAATAGTAGGTCAGAACATTTTGCAACACCTTGATTCGTTTTAAGCTACTAGTGATCAGGTGGTTTATCATGAATCCTAACTAATATAGCTGGATTGTAAAGCACTTGTTACTTTCTAATCGTTTGCAAATACAGAAAGGTGAAGTAGAAGATCACAAAAATGCAGGAAGGGGGATGGATGGATTTTGCATATTCGGTTGCTGCTGGAGTTTTGCTCGCATTATATTTGACTGCTTTGATCCACTGATCGTATGGCATGTTTTACTGCGAGTGACGATTTTCCATTGCGCTTTATTTCCTCGATTCCATCCTGTTCATTCCGGATGTATCCGCCTGCGGACCAGCGGTCCTTCCATATTTAGTTGTATGAGATATTGGTACATTAATTGAAAATACAGCGCGTTGGTAGACAATAAGTGCGACATGATTTAATGCAGAAATGTTTTTCACAGTAGCTTTCCGAATTTTTATTGTGTAGCGTTAGTTCGTCAGCTCTATTCTCGTCGGTCGGTAATCCCATAGGGTCTTGGGCGGTACTGCCGATTAAATTCCCGGAACTAAACTTTTAATGTTTTTAATGTTTAATTATTGTTGAAAGGATCAGCTCGATCCGAATGAAATCCGTGTAGACTTTTATAACTAAGCTTGATTTGTTTGGTTGAAATTGAAGTAACTCAGATTCAGTGATTAACTAAGGTTTGAAGTATTTGGAGTTTTACTTGTCCTGTACACTTACCATGATATTTTACAAATTGAGTGAATTTTCGGCACTGGGATGTATCATAAATTATGATCTTGAACTCGTACTGTGGACATACTAGGTGGAACTCTTAGATAAATTGAACGTACAACTTGGATAGTGTATTGTTTGATTATTTTTAGCCGAGTGCCAGTGAATTGGCAAGTATGCTGTGGCGTGGAAGGTTCCAGTTGCTTGGGAAGCAGATCCCCCCTTTTTAAATAAAGACTTACATAAAGTCCCTAGAGGTCCCTTTGGGTAAGACCAAAACAAAATTCAGCAAATATGTAACAATTTCAGAATTCCTGCATTGTAGTCCGCGACCGAAGCTAGCGCGCTACAAAAGCCGGCTCCTTTGCAAGAGCTCAGCTGTACCACCGTCTGCGCGCCGGAGTCAGAGTACCAGAAGTATATTTGAGGAAGTACTAATAAATTTTATTGCGTTTATGATTAAATTCTAATTGTATGGATTTGAAGCAATACTCATACAAACTGTTGGTCCCGTGCCAGAAAACTAAAAATCCCTTAAGTTGCGTTATTCCGGAGGTATCTACAACGCCAGTCCGGCACAATCAGCCGTGTTGTAAATATATTCGGTGTCTAAGTTTCTAACCTTGCTTGCCGGGATAATCTTGAAAACTCATTTTTACGGATATCTCTGGCGACCTTACTGACTTCAGCGATGGATTATATATTTTATATCTACCGTATGGCATGAAAGTATTTTCCAGAAAAATAAAGAATAAAAAATATTTTCAGAAAGCTATGATAGAGATTGTGGTAATTACGATACACTCGAGTAATATTAATCTACTTTACTGAAGTCTCACATAATATTAGATTCAGCTTTTAATTATTGTATTGTGCTAGTTATACATGTAACATTCATCATGAGGTACAGTTTACAACGGTTTAGAAATATTTTTCCATCGGTTGACGTTGAAATCGGAGAACTTCATTATGTTTCTTTTGCTGACCTCTGCTCGCATTGTAAGCTTTAGTTTATGAATTTTAACTCTGTCGTTAAATTTGGCAGAGTGGAAGCTGATTATGAAAAATTTGATCCTATACATATATTTTATGAGCGAGGTGCAGCGCTCTTTTTTATCCGCTGGCACATTGCTGAAAATAATTTTTTGTATCGTTCCGAATTGTTTGACCCCGTATTTAGATTGATTTATAAATCTGACTATGATCGAAAATTCAGAGATATAGTTTTGCGCCATTTTGAACTTATTTAAAATGAAACTACGGAAAATCACTTCCATAATATGTGCTATGACTGATATGGATTTGGGGTCTGAGCAGTTCAAAATGCCCCTACTGAGAACGTCTTCTAGGTAATATTTTAAACGGATGGGACTACATGCGCCTATGTTTTGTTGGGTTATGTTGTCAATTTTAGGCCGTACTTTCGCCATGATGTGTCGCAAACTGTTTGTGACATATTGCACTTGAAGTGCACGATTGGGCGATACTATCTCCGAACAGTGTACCAGCACACTGATTTCCATGATTATAAATTCTAAATGTTACATTATGTTACATTATTTTCATAACTGCGCGCTTCTGTGGACAGTAGTTTTACTTTATTTTTACATCATAATAATTATAACTGAGTTATCTTATTTGAGTCCTAAAACCGAAAATTGCGTGTTAAAAAGTGTCAGCCCGTATTTGTGGCTCACCTGTACCAACGTTAAGTGAGTGACATATCGTAGCTTATATGAGTACGCAGAGATTTTGCATGGAATGGCCTAATTTACGACAACAAGCCATCAAGGCCAAGGCAAGGAGCCCGCCCCCGAATGTGTACTTTATGCACTACTTAATTACTTTAATGATTTGCATTGCAACCATTTGGTAGATTTTAATTATGATATCGCATATTATACACGCCCGCACACCTGAGTCCGCGTACCGGAATCCGTACTGGATAGTTAAAGTACTAGTGTCCGCACACAGAGGCCCGCGTTCAGCAAGGAATCGGCCTGTATGTGAGAGCCCACCTGTACTACTATTTCACATGTTATAATTTGAGTACCCTAAATCCGCTCAAACGACCCTATTTGAGAAGTAGGCACGTTATGCCGTTGCGATTATTTAATTATAAAGACTAAGGAAAGTGCAATTCATACCAAAAAGTAAAATTTTTTAGATTTCCTATTACGAAAACATTGTATTAAGTTATTTAATAGGGTATCTAGAAGAGCCAGTCAGGTGCGATAAATCTTGTTGTAATTTTACTCCGTGTACGAGTTTCAAGACCTTTCTGAACGAGATAATTTTAGAAAACTGAGTTTTATGGACTTCACCTGTGACCTTGCGGGCCTCCGGTACGGACCCTATATTTTATACTTAAAATATGTGCGCCACGAATCTATTTACTGGAAAATGACGTTGTGTATTGGGATTTTTCATAGCTAAGTTGAAACGAAACAGGATTGTGTAGCCTAAGAACCAAAATTCATATATTATAATATTTAGTCGAATTGCTTCTGTGATTTACACACTACCCTAAATGATTTTTAAGGTCTTTCGTTATCTTATAAGATTATTTATTTATTACCCCGGCGATGCGAGCCCTGTCCTCGGCCTTAATTTCCTCGATGCAGTCAGCGGTCAATACATCTATATTTTGCAGAAAGACCCCCTTTGCAACATTCACCTTTTCTATGTAGTTAATTAGAGCGTCATTACATGGTAGACCTTTATTCAGAATTTTGGACATAAAATTTAAAGGTATTATGTTGTTTATTTGATTGAATTGTACCTTCTCGGTGACAATTTTTTCCAACATAATTTTAATGGAGATGGGTACCTTGGAGAGCCAAAGATCCCTATAACTCTGCGAACACTTTGATTTGGACATGGCTAGGTCGTTCTTTTTATCGATGGACGCAAGGCAGATGTGCAAAAGGCGGTCTCTCTGCTCAATAGAAACTTGGCTTTGTTCACAGATTTGGATAATGATTTGGGCAGATTTACTAAATCCTTCGCAAAGCAGTTCAGTGTGTTGAAATTCAAATTTGTTTTTCAACATATTTGTTAAATGGTGAAAAACTCCGGAGTCCATTCTAAGACCAATTTGAGGCTGAACTGGGTCAGAAATTGAACTAACAATAGAACTGCCCTGTGGTAAATTTGCAGATGGAGAAGGGTATATGGGTGAAAACCATTTGCACTGGTCTTCCTTGGATCTTTTAGGCTTACTTGAAACGCCACAATGTGCGTCTCTCTTCATAAAGAGTACATTTGGTTTGGGGAGAACCGGACCAGAAATGGCCAGTTGCGAGTTGGGCGAATCAGTGACATGTGACAGGCTAGATGAAGAGCTAGGGGTTTCATATTTCCTGTATTCAAATAATTTGTCGCATGTCTTCTTAATATTTGCCAAATTTGGTCCGGATTCATCGAAAAGAGTTTTAATCAAGTAGTCGTTTTCGATATTTGAATCGAACTCTGAGTCGGAGTTCCACACCGCCGAGTGTAGTGGAATGGAATCGCAACGTGGATCGGTCATACAATTTTCAGTGTATAAAAATTTTAAAGTATTTAAGTCGTTTCCGTATTTGACAATATCCCGTTTTAACTTTTCAATATCCACCTCGGCGGCATGCCATTTTTGACTCAGAACCACTACTTGACTATTATCGTACTTAAGGTTGTTCTGCGCAAGCGTAAACTCGAGGCTCATATAACGAACTCTTTTTAGATCGTAAACCAGTAAACTTGGGTCATAAGTTTGACTAAGAAAATTATTTCTTAAATTGTATGTATTACTGCGGACACTTGAAACAAGCCGCATTTCGGCCTGGTTTAGGGTCTGCAAACAGAGCTCATTTTTGTGGTCCAAAAAGATAGACCCGGTGAAGTCTCTAATGGCATAACGGGCCAGTAATTCGAGCGGGATAAGGGTAAGTAAATTCGGGATCTTTTTGCATTGCAGCCATTTTGAGAATTCGAATTGCTCGATTTCCTTTGTAGTTGTCACAAAGGATGATATTGTTATATTTGGCTTGATGTCAGTAAGTTCATTCCATAGCCCCAATATGATACTTGAACTTGACCGGCAGGTTTCTGCGTTTATTTCTAAAAGTAACAATGATTTCAGTCCTCGGGTGAAAACGCGAAAATTTGGTCAAGTGTTACCGATACCCTAGTACTCAATTAAAATCGTTTAGCAATGGTTTACTCTGATTGTTTCTGTAATTGCGCTATGACTCATACCGCCGTCAAAATTGGTAAAGTACCTGGTTTTCAGTTAAGGGTATCGCCGTAGAATTGCTTCATTTCATGAAAGAAAATGCGGTGTCTATTTACCACTGACTTTTACCTAACCTAGACCTGCACAGGACTGTGCCCCGTTTGATAACATACCCCTCGGGTGAGTTATATTCAGCAGAAGAGTTTCTAAAAATCCAAGTATAAAATTCAGTGTATAAAATTCAAGTGTAAAATTCAAGTATAAAATTCAAGTGTAATATTCAGTGTATAAAATTTTCAAGGAAATTTTTACTCTGGGAAAATTTGTCTGGGGCATGATAATGGGCCTGTTTTTGCTGCACGTGTGTGTGACGCGACAGCCCACTTTGCATGTATTATTGGTTTACAACATCGGGATCGCAACCAGGGCTAGGTTTGGGTCGAACCACTTGGACATGGATATTTTGTAAAAATTTGTTTCTGACTAATTTTATGATTTATCATTTTCATAAAATCCGGAGAAAAGTTCGGAGAATGATCCTAAGAGTAATTTACTGCTCATCTACAGTGCGTTATGATTCTAACTACCGCCGAGGATTTGTCCGGTGCCGGGTTTTCCTATTGAAAGTATTTCCGTAAAACTTGTTTTATTTTTTTAAAAAACGTTGTGCTTGTGTATTAGATTTATGAACTTAGCCTAAACTTAAGCGGCACTGTGACCAGTTTATTTTATTTCGCCTTAGATAAGTTGTATGCTGTGGTAGAGTACGCTGTGGTGGGTACGATGTGGTAGAAAATATATTTTTTTTATTAAAAAATTTTTTTTTTTTATTAAAAAGTATTTGAGGAGATTACTCAGGAGGTGATTAATCTGGGGAACTTGTCTGAGACATGGTAATGCGCCTGTTATTTGGCTGCGCGTGGGTGTGACTCGGCAAACCGCTTCACAGGTGTCGTTTGTTTACGACATTGAGATTGCACGAAGGTTAGGAAACTTGGATATGGATATTTCTGCAAGGTTAAATTATACGATGTTTTAAGAGATTTTTGTAAAAAGACAAAAAACAAAACTGCACCTGCTTCAACGTCATTTGTACCTAATTTTGACTTAATTATGCAGTTTTATATTATTTGATTAAGACGACTCGACTCACCATTTGAGTTTGGCCATATTTTGTGCAAAACTCCAGACCATATTTTTAGGACATATTCTGACGTTTTTATGCTTTTTGTTGATAGAAAAGCCTATAAATTAGCTTATAAATTACACTACATCCCCGTCCCTACATTATGCTTATTTTATGATACTTGAGATATTTCCAGACTACCTTTATGGGTAAATTTATACATCTTATCACAAATATTATACCCCTCATCACATTTGGACAGTTTGTTACAGTTTTGGCCACTTAGCGTACCTCTAGAGCTAATTTAGTTAAGCATTTTAACACTGCCGTTTTTATTTTTTAGCTGTATTAGTTAAACTTTTGAGTCTTTGATCATTAAGAGGATGTGTGCCTGGATACCATTTTTAGTAAAAAAAAGTGATAAAAAAAGTGATGTTATCATGACATACTTTTAGATAATGTCTCATACATTTTTGGTTATAAAATTTGGTGGCATTTTATATCTATTCAACATTATTTGTTTGATGACCTATTTAGGATACTACTTGATACATCATTCGAGTTTATACAGTTAGATGGCACTTTATACTTATTAAAAATGTTTAATTTTAAGCAGTTTTGGACGTTCCGGTCATTTTAAATTTTGCTTTTTTGCTTTTGTACCTTAATTTAAGCCCAATTTAACGACTTATTCCGCTAATTAGGTTAAAACTTATTTAATATTTCGCAATCATAAGCTGGAAATGAAGACACTTTATACGATACATAATTTTAATGATTCGGGCATTTCGTAAGTAGAAGGTTACCGGTGTTTGAACTAGATGCACCGTATGTGACGTAAATAAAAGAATTTTGGAGCCACAGGCATTGGGTGTATTACTAGTTACTAAGGCTGTGAGCGTGTCGATTTAGGGCGTCAGGAGAAGTATAATTGCATTTTGGCGTTGGTGGGTCTTTAAATGACTATCGAGAGCCAGTTTTCGTCCTCCGCGGCACTTTCCATTGGATCGTCCTCCCCTGTCGAAGTCATCATGATTTCGACGGGGGGTGCGAAATGGGATTGGTCGCTTTGTATTTGACGCTCTAAATATTTAATAATATAGTCACCTGATTTTATGAGAGTACTGTATCTCATGACATTATTTATGCACCACACAATGCTATCTTGCGTAATAAAATTGACGATATTTGAGGCATTGACTGGTACGGCAGTAAGATGACTGCAACTGACTATATCGACCTTGAATTTAAATTGCACAGTGTCGGTGTTTAAAAAATGTCGTTGCGTCACAGAATGTTTTATGGAATGGGCAAACTTATAGCATGATTTGTACAAAGAGGTTTGCGGAAAAGCTTTACAGGCCATTTCATGCATTGGAAGTATGAAAATGGTCCGGAAAATGGTGAAATTGCAGCTTTGATTGGAAAGGAATTCATTTAAGCTTGCGATTAAATATGCATTATAAATTAGCACGATTGACTCAGTAGATTGGTGCACACTTTTAAGCAGGTCAGGCACGTTAATAATTATATCCAGCATAGTAGTGACCGCGCTTTTGAGAACGTCATGCTGGTTCTCCGGTCTGTTAATTAGCGATAATGTGTATTGAATGTGCAGTAGCAAGAAGGTTCTTGCATCTGTGAATTCGGCTAGTATATTATTTACTGAGTAATTACGTGTCTTAATTGATATGTTGTTTGGAGTAACGAAACGAATGTGCGGTACCTTATTTATGATTATACTCTAACGATTACCTTTCATGACCTTTTAGATTTTAATACGTTATCAGAAATTGTGCTAATTTCCTATAAATTAACCTTGAGCGATTGGCAAGTTAATAGATAATTTCCAAGTTGGTAGATAATTTCCCAGCACATTCATCATGAACATGTTGAGTATTATATACTATGATTATTTTATCGTGACATGTGCTAATTATCCATAAATTGATTTAAGAAATTGTTTTATTTAATAAATGATTACTCAACATGTTCGTCATGAATATGTTTTTAGAACTTATGTCAGACCTAGCTTCCCAGGTTTCAAGCATGGCACTATCTAGAATTTTATTTAAGATTCCGTTAGTTGTAGATTCACGGGGAGCTATAGATTCCCGGGGAGCTATAAATTTTCGTGGGCGCCGGAAGGATTTCCGTTTTTCCGTGAGAAGGGTACTGTAATTTTGCGAAGGAATTTTGAAGAGAAAAGAAAAAATGGAGTTTTACGGAAGGGGTCAGGTGAGAGTTAGGTTTTTCGGAGGCGTACTTCATAATTTTGGGAGTATAGCAATACGAAGTGCACCTAGGTAATGTGATTTAGCATTTGATGTTATGAGAGCGAATCCCGGCCAATATATATTTAGAAGAAAATTTATTTAGAGAATTGGGCCTACTTGAATTGTGGCCCCTTTGAGTGTATAGGGTGACCGAGTTTCGCTGATCCTCATTGTACGTCAATAATTGTTATTGATATTTCAAATGCATCATGTGGGTAAATTATCCCAGTACACCTTTTTCAACGGACACATGGAGATGTTTAGTGGGGAAGCGTAACACGGACACAAAGGATGGTCAGAAATGTCATTTGTTTTCGAGAATATAGTTCGTAGTTTTCTATGGGTTTTGGAAAAATATAAAAAAATAAAAATAAAACAACGCAATGGGAAGCTTGCCTAGGAGATTCAAGATTTGGTTCCTTGAAGTTTAATGGCATAATTCATAGTTCATTAGAAATTTAGCAATGCAGAGCGTACCTAGGAGATTTATTTTAGCGCCTACAATTCAAGAGAGCTCGGTTCCTTCCCATGGCTACTTAGAGAGTTCTTAAAGACAATTGGAGCTAGCTTCAACTTGTGTCAGTTAAATAATTCCCTGAGTACGTAATATTTATGTCGTTTGCCGGTGTGCCATTTTGGAATACATTATTATGGATTCCCGCCGAAAATAAGTTGAGGGCCTTTGCAATAATGCAAATTGAATTGGACAGCCCAGTTTTCCTAAGTGGTGAATCCACGATTGGCCCCCGTCGTGTGTTCAGGCGCGGGCTGTCAATGCGTATCATACATTCGATGCTGACTCTTCGCAGGTTTATAAGTATATTTTGAATCGTGATCAGATTTTCGACGCGTGTTTTAACTCGGGAGACTCTGCTGGAATTCGTATACTGGGCTTCCATTCGAAGTCTAAAACTTTTACGTTTTCTCAGTATTTTGCGCATGAGGTTTCGGCAATCAGCGCTCCGGCGCAGATTATGCCGCCGCAGAATATGCCGCTACATATCCACAGATAGGAGCCCCCAAAGCCGAATATTCCCATAGCCTTTTAGATTGCAAATTTCAGGATTACCGCTGACCGACAAACCTCTGCAAAGCATGCTAACTTAATCGCAATTTTCTAGAGAAGTTTTATCTTCAAATTATTTCACCAAAATATATATTACTTCACATGCTCCTCACAGGTATCTGTCGGTCCGCGAAACCCGCAATGAACGCGGCCCGCCGGACACGTGCCGACAAGCTCCGCCAGACCAGGCCCGGACAGCAGCCCGCACGCACCCCGCTACCACCCACACCGCGGATTATCCCAAGCTTACTCAAATTATTTGCTATCAATTTGTACATATGTGTCGATGTATTAATCCTCTGATTTAATTCTCTGAACCTGAAATATTTCGGACGTTACTAAGTGTAAATTTCGATTTTCTTCCCAGGTGTTATCACAGGACAGGTAGAGTATCTTTGCAGATGTAGTTTCTGCACTCAACCGTGAAATGCAGCTGTGGCGGTATACACAATTTCACAATTTTGAATTACTTAGAATTATTTCGAGTGAAGTTCGTCCTTTTGATGGGACTAATCTGATTTACAAATACTAACATTCGAATTCACTTATTTACCTGCATCCAGATTTACAAAGAAGTCAACAGAGTCCGACCGAGTCAGACGATTACCTCACACGCTTTGCCGCACCTGAACCACGCCGGCCCCCAATTTACATTGGATCAGCACCCACTTTACCATGCTCGATTTTTATGTTTATATAGAACTAGTCCTGGTTCCGAAAATTTTTCGGAGATTTTGCGCTAGTTAGAATTTTGATTGAGCGTGCTTTTACTACATGTTTGTTTAAATGGTAGGTTTTATAGGAACTGGGGCCGCATCTGTAAACAGGTGTAAAATACCGATTTTTGTTATAGGTCATTTTGCGCGTAACTTATCGCATTATTCTTTGATTAATTTATCATTACATCTCCGGCCGTAATTTGTTTTATCAATTTAACGCGTCTCATATTTTTAGCACGGTGCCTAGTTGAACTTGGTAGAGCGAGTTTACCATTGATAATCTGCACTAATTTGTATCGGTAATCCACACTAAATTGTTCTGCACTAAATTGTCCCAGTTATTTAAAAGTTCACTTTTGGTATCGATAATTTTTAGGCAAAATTAAGTTTGAAGCGAGCTTATAACTAACTGTTACGTTAAATTAAGGTTGTTACCGCCCCTGAGAAGCCGGATGCCTATTTGGTTATATTATGCGTCACCCAGTTACGTAAAATCCCACATTTTCCTTAAAAACAATTGCCTCTAATTTGCAGGTTGTGATTGTTTCTAAGTCATAGCTTTTGATGTTTTACTCTGTACCGGCTATAAAGGAGTAGACCTCATTTAATTTTTGAAGAAGTTTCGTCGACCCGGGGAATTCGGGGAAGATAGAATTTGATAGTAGGTTCTTATGTTTCAAGTTATACTACCCTATTGCAGTATAGGTACAAGTAATAATTTTCCATCATTTGGTGATATCCCACTTTGAACTCTATTTTATCACAAATGTATTTATGGGACTCATGAAGTCCCCCAGTAGAGCACTTAGAATGGAGTATGAATAGGCTGTTATAATGTTAGGATGGCAGAACACGTTTGTATCTGCAGGATGACGGCACGTACCTGCGTTTAGGTGATTTCGGTGCGAAGTTACAGTTTAGCTGGCAGGTACATCTCTACCTTGACGCTATGGTGCCTGGTGACTTGTGACAATTTGGGTTTCGGTTGTTGGATATTGAAATTTAAGGCATAATAAGCCGCGTTTTTGGCATCCTGTTTTTAGTATCCGTGTAAGTATACCCGCGTAAGTACTCGTGTAAGTGTGCATGAGAATTTACCTTCGGTTTTCAAAAATAGGCAAAAATAGGCAAAAATAGGCAAAAATAGGCAAAAATAGGCATTGGTTAGAGGTTTTATAGGTTTTATAGTGTTTCATGCCATGTCAATTTAGCGGCGCGCCTTTTTAAACCTGCTACGTAAGCCGGCATATAAGAGTTGACATATAGGAATTGACACGAATTGTAAAGTTAGTACGCCTTAAGGTTCATGTAAAGTGGATCGAAATATAAGAATAAACACTCGATTCTAGCGTAACAAATGTTTTTTTTTTATTATTACGCAATGCTGTTCTGTGTATAATAGGGCGTATTTTAAATTTTTGTTCCGGTGCAATTTCGGATGCGAGTAAGTTTTCAAAATTTTCGTGTCATTTCGCACCTTAAACTATGATATTGATAATTCGCGTTTTGACTTCATTACATTTCGACCCCTTTACAATGTACTTTATTTGGTATCTATATAACTGTATCGTCAGATCATCTTTTGGGATCTATACGTGCGTCCCCAAATTCTCAGGGATTTTAAGTAATTGCACAACAGGGTCCTCAAAACGGAGTATGCATTTACTGAATTAGAATTTTAATATAACAGTGCGATAGCAGATTTAGGTTACATTCGTTATGAGATGGGATTAAAGCTTTGGACACGTCTTAATTTCGGTGTTAAGTGACTGAGGCGGGGTTTTTAACAAAAATTCCTAACAACATTAAACTACCCAAACCATATACCTTAAGATTTTCCTGATTCTGGATTTATATCAAGATGGGTCAAAGTATGATCAAAGTATAGTATGATAAAAGTATAATATGATCCAGGTATAGTGCAGCGAATTTTTATTAAGAACTTCTACCCTATGTTGGCGATGTACTGGGATTTCCTCCGTTTTCTGTCATTTGTTTGGAGTTAGTATTTTAACCGCGGGTGTCCCCTCACCTTTAACTGATGCCAGCCCTATTAAAGCTTACGCCATGTAATATGGAGCTTAGTTTTCCGGTTCATACAGATTCTGAACTATGTTTTTGACAATGCATTGAAACTTATGTGCTGTTGTGATATTACCCGTTAATCGATTTATGGCAAGAGGAGAAGCACCCACCGAGGGGATTGAAAAACAACTGTTTTCCACTATGTCCAATTTGTTCTTATTTTCACAGTTTTTGCAATTTACCTTGCCAGCTCTATGTGGACACAGATTGCGATAAACTTCGCCAACATTTACATTAAAATATTTTGTTCCGAGCTGTCTCCTAATAAAGTACGGTAGTCTGTTAAAGCAGTCCGTACCATTAAACGGAAACAATCCTCTATTGTTTGGTACTTTTGCTATGATGACGGGTGCATCAAACGGATCGAAATTTTCGCCAAAAAATTTGCGTTTAGATTTTTCATAAAAAAGTGAATTTTGAATTGTTTTATACAAAATGTTTGGAGAGCGTCTCATGGCAATTTTTCCAAGGAAGTTAAGTATCATGAACTCGTGTTGGTTCTTCGCCTCTTGCCACCCCGCCATTATAAATAGCTCAGAATACGATTTAATGTCAGCATATGCAGAGGTATACGGAATGTTGAAAATATCGACTATTATTTGGGCAATGGCGCGATTTATAATATTGTATGCTTTATTAGTGAAGATCGGCATAATTTCCAGGCAGTAGTTCCAGTTTCCGTATATGAGGGACCTAGCTAGCCGAAGTCGATCCTTGAGACTACTGTGACACGTAATGTTAAAAATTAACGCTCTATGTCCCAATAATTGCTGTTTAACATGGAACAACTGCCTGGAGAAGCATAGGTCGTTTTTAAACCTTACGCCTAGGTGCTTGTAATCTTCTACATGTTTTATAACTTGCCCGTTATTCAAGACAATATTATTTACTGAAAACTTACCTACGGCCATAAAAGCCGTTTTGGGATATGAAACGTGGATCCCACGGAGGGTACACCAGGTTGAGATGTCTTCAATCATCTCCTTCGCTGCTTTTCTGGCCTCAGAAAGCGAACTTCTGCTGATAATGCCAACCACATCGTCTGCAAAATATATTATGCGAGAATTATGGGTTGAATCGGGTTTAACGATTTTTTCAATTCCACTTATCATTAGGGAAAAAAGTAGTGGCGATAAGGCCCCCCCCTGTGGGACCCCAAATTCTTTTAATCTTATGAGTTCGCTTTTGCACCCGTCGACATATATGCGGCCCGTACGATTTTGGAGCTCTCCTTCTATGTAGCGCAAAACTTCAATTGTGACGATTTTACTCATCCTTGTGAGAATGAGACTGTGCGGGATCGTCCCGAATGCATTCGCACAGTCCATAAACACAAGGATGATAACGTTTGAGACTGGTTGTAATTGTATAAAATTAAACATGTCCGCTAGTGCCGTAGCACAGCTAAAATGCTTACGGAATCCGTGTTGGTGTTCTGTGATAATATTATTTTCGATACAGAAGTTGTATAAGTTTGCCGCGGCGTATTTCCCTCGTAACGACGCCTGAGTAGCAGGTACACTAAGAATTCTATTTGCAGAAATATCACTTATTTTGGGCGCGTTTAACTTTGGTATAGGTACCATTTTATTTATTTTGTCGTACGAGGGAAATACGCCAAGACATGTGTCCAAGAAAATCATATTTTCAAACAGTCCTATATACTTTTGAGGTAGCGCATTTAGGACTGTTCCGTTTAACATAGAGTCAAGGCCCCTGGTCTTTGGCTTGAGGCTATTTATAAGCGCTCTACAAGATGTACTTTTGTCGCCGGTATCTTCTGTAAAAACTGTGTTATGAAAAGAGAACTTAATGGGCCTGTCTTCCCAAAAATCACGATTTTCGTACACTTCAGGGTTTTCGTTGGTACGACCCTGAAGTGTAAGAAAATGTGTGCGGTGCTGGTCGGGGGTGAACGTTCCGGTTTTGCCAAAGATAGACTTATTCTTGCAATTATACATACGATGAATGCGATATATGTCGTTTGTTGAGTATGCCTTGTGTTTGATAGAATTACCTTTAATAAAACGTTTGTCAAGTTGTGCCATTATTTTATAGAGGATTTTCGTTTCGTTATGTAATTGCGAAATATTAAGCCGAATAGAGTCGAGTTCACCACTTCTGAGTATGTTATTTAACAATGTGAGGTATTTACCCAAAATTGTTGTTTCGCGGCTGATCAAATTGGAACGCTTAAACGGTGTAGGTACCTGTACCACCGGCATTATTTCCCTCATTCCACTTTCCAGCATATTTAAAAAATACTCTGAAAACGGAACATTGGGAAAAGGAGCGGTCCAATCTGCCCGTTTCGCATATTGCAGAAAATTTTTGTTTTCAGTGAATAAACGGTCCAGTTCAGATCTATGTGTAAGAAGCAATTGAGCTGCTTTATCATATATGCCCTCTTGCGACGGCATCTTTACGATTGCAGTTGTTGCCTGGTTATCTGAAGAAATATATGAAAACTTGGTTTTTAGTTCAAGTATATAATGCCCGTCGTTTCCTGCGAAGATTTTTCCGTTGTGTTTATGTACGCTGGTGTCAGTTGGGAAGCCTTTAAATAACAAAATGTCGATGTTAGACAGCGTATTCGTTTTAAGAGACTTTTTATTCGGCAGATTAGTGCATTTAAACTTGTGGGAATTGTATGAAGCTGATATTTTGAGAAAAAGGTTGCAGGTCAGTTTACAATCCTGTGCTCGAGGATTTTTGAAGTCAATATTTATATCGCCCACTAGGATACTAGGAACGTCCTGTTGTAGTTTAACAATTTTACATAAATGTGTTTTAAAAAAATTGAAGTACTGGGTCTTGTCGAAAATTTTTAGCGCTGTCGTTTTATTTGAGTTTAGGTGAGGGCGATATAGATTAGTAATATTGATAATCGTATTATTAACATTTTTAATTACAATACTGATACTGATAAACGGGGCCACTTTGTAACGTATTTTAGTATTAAATTGAGCAGCGTTTTTGACTAGTATTGCCGCTAAGACCATGGGACTATGGTGAATTTCAATTGGCTTATGGTAAAAAGCAGTATATTCCTTAGGAAAGAATGTCCGTTTCTCGAGTTGGTCAGGATGTATTGCCATTTCCTGAATGCAGATTATGTCTGCATCTGGAAAATTAATAGTTAGGTCTTTGGTTTGTTTAACCCTATTTCTACTGGGCGATTTATGGAGCTCTAAATACTGGGGGGGGGTATAAAAGACCCGCGCCATATATCAGC